>JAQFVV010000712.1:0-261339 GCA_028023455.1 Epiperipatus broadwayi | reverse complement strand
TATAGATCTGCTTTAATTATTAGTGGGAGTGATAATAATGAAATATAAAGAATATAGTATTTAAAACAAGCATGAATAACTAATGTATTCTCTATATAGATAAGTAAGTTACGCCATAGCGTTTCAAAGAACACATATGCACTGCTGACATCATAATCACATACTAAAAATTAAGACGCTAATTTTAGTTTCCTTCATGAAACTACTCAGTATCAGTTCATATAGTAGTATTTTTAATTATACTATTAAAGAGGATTTATGAATCCAGTTATAAGGCTATCTATATAGGCTTTTATTGATTTAAGGAGGACTACAGCTTAGTAAGGGAAAATTACAATATAAATTTATAGATTTATGCTGTATATTATCATCCAACTAGATATTACTTAAATATCATATTTTAAAACAAATGTGACTGATAAATTTATAGTTATATCTCAATCAAAAGATTTTATTCATTTCAAAACAGGGTTTTTAGTTTATGCGTTAATCCACACGAAATTACATATATATGTGAAATGACATATATATGTGTGAGAATCTAGATTTATTTCTCACTAATTATTTAATTACGAATAAAACCCGTTTTGGAAATACATAGCATAAACAATAAAATAAGTAAAAGTTATAAGATTAGGCATAGATTTAGGAAATGCAATATATATATAAGATTTCACGCTAGTGAAATCTGAATTTTAGCATATTTTAAAACGTTTCAGTAATGCTATCTGATATTTGACAGATTTAGTTTATAAGCTATAAGTTGTTTATAACTAATGAACGCAAACATTATCATTAACTTAAATTATATATAACAACTGGGAATTTTGATTATTACTCTATACTAGATTATTTAACACAAGTTACTAAACATTGAATATGAATGATTTTAAACAATTAAATTAATTACGTAAAACTAAATCAATCAGATATAAGTAAACCAAGTCATAAGATATTTGACTTAATAAATTAAATGTTTTCATCAAATTAATATGCAACTCAAAATATAGGTAGGGAAACAAAATAAATTTGGAACTACTCGAAAAATAAATTTAGAAAACTTACGAAATTAATTTAGAAAAACTTAGGAAACAATTCAGGCAAATTGAGAAATAATTTAGACAAGATTTTGGAAATAATTTAGAAAACCTCGGAAACAATTTAAAAAAAAAATCAGAAATAATTTAGGCAAGATTTTGAATAAAATTAAGGAAAATAAAAATACATTTATAACAATTTTAGTTACATTAATTTTACAATTATTATGGCCATTACTTTAAAATTTGCTAGCATTTTAGATAGGAGTTTAACTGAAGATGTAATATTTGAAGGAATGATTACCATAATTTTTTCTTCTCTGCTAGCTGGTTATCTCTTGGTCTTTAGGACATCTTTAGGTGGTTACGGTGGTTTCTCCATCTCCTTCGGTGTCAGGTAGCATCTCATCGGGCAGAAAGACAAGATTTTGGGCCTATTACCCTGACATGCTAATTATTAGATCTCTTCACTTTATTAAAGTTACAAATCTGAATGCGAGTCCCGAATGAATGCCGAATGAATGCCTTCTAAAATGGCTGCTGTAGATTATATACCACTATCCCCCCTTTTCTTTCATTATATTATTTTCTTAGATAAGTTTTCTTAGATTGTTTGCTTATTTCAAGCAATCGCAGGAGCCTGCTATGTCAACTTTTAATTAGGTCAAAAAAAACCTCAGTGACATGCCATAATTTATTCAATCTTTTATTTTAATTTCAATTTTAATTCTAAATATAAATTTGGTCAATCTTATATAAGGAAAGATTAACTTTTCTGGTGCCGCTTAGGCTAGAAAACAAATCTAACATTTGTGAAAAACATTTTGTTATATATGTAACTCGATCGTTTTAATTTACTAATATATGCAGAATTATGAAATTTCAAATATAACTAACTTAATAAATATTTAAAAATAAAGAAATCTTAATGTTTTAAATTCTATTAACATTAATTTTCTAGCATATATGTAGTCTAAAGTTACACATACAACTCATTTTTCATTTATTTATTATTAATATATATATATTGTAATGAGCACAGACGTTCGTTACATTGTTGTTGTTTTTTTTATTATTATTTATTAAACATGAAAGTAAATTAAAAAGTTCGCATTTAAAAATTTTCTTTAAGAATTAAAAATTGAAATTAAATATCATCTTAAACTCTTATATATTAAATCGCACAGATAATGAAAAATTATTAAAATAAAAATTTATTAAAGAAAAAGTATTTTAAAACTAAATTTTAAAAAGATTTGGAGATAAAATTATATCTTTAAATTTATCTTTAAATATATTTTTGATTTGGAAAACAGGTTAATTAATCAGAAATGGAAATGATTGTTAATTAGTTAAATGTAAACCAGCCTTGGGCATTTAAAATGTAAAAACATCAGTCAGATAGGAAAACAATAGAAACTTTCAGCAAATGAAATAAATCCATTGGGAAATCGGACCTCAACGAAAAGGATCATCTCATCGATGACGTAATGTTAAGTCAATCCTTCGAATACGTATAAAAGGAAAATTTGGAAATTATTAATTAGTGAGAAGTTATTGATGATTATTACGATGTAACAGCTAGGTGTTAGTGCTGAGGGGATTGAAAAAGATGCACAGCTTCAATCCCTTCAGTTCTGCTAAGAAAGGAAGAAAAATGAACCATCGTTTCTACATTGAGGACCAACTACACTAAAAAATCTCCGGATGGATAAATAAATCGGCCAACAGGATACCAATCTTCGGACGACGTGGGAATTCACGTTCAGACGGCAAGGAATATATGAAGATGAACTATTTAAATAACCGTAAGAACTTTAAAATTTATGAACAGTAAATTAAAAACTTTCCAGATTTAAATAATTGCAATATTATTCTATCTGACCGATATTATTTATTAATTAGTTACAATTTTATTTAATGTATTTATTTTGTAAAATCATTCCCATTTATTTATTTTTTGTTCTTTAAGTTTTATTATGATTTTTGTTTTCCGTTAAATTAATTATAAAAATGTTAAACTTAAGTCGGGCGTGAATGGCTGTATAGATTTGTAAAGTTATATTAGGGGAGGGTAATCTTGGGTTATTTATGTCGTTGTTAGATTGGGTCAATGGATTGGATATATTGATGTAGTTAGTAGATGTAATCGGAGATTCGCTACAGGCAGAATCGTTTATATATACGCCGCACTCACCCGTTTGCCTATGGAAGGAATTATAAGACGGAGAACGCAGTTCCTTTCTATGGAGTTTTTTTTTATTGTTCTTCTCGTTAGATAGATGTAATATTCCTATCTGATTGAGAGTCAATGTCTTTTCTTAATTCTTTTGGTGCTGCCGTATTTCGTATTACATTGAATACATCGATGTATCAGATGGATTGATGCCAATTTGACTGCGAATTTTAGACCTAAGGTTAAATAGGGATAGAATATTTTAATTTCAATGCAAATCTATGTAGTATTCATACTCGATTCTAAATAAAAATGCATTAAATTTAAGTTGTTTATAGACGCTTGCATGGATTGTTTATCGGTTAACTATGTTTTGCGTTTTCATATTTGATCAAAATATATAGACATTCGATAAATAATGATACCTTACGGTGAGTATCTAAAATGTATTTATTCGGATGTCTTTTAAGTTATTGGTGACAATGCAAGTATCTTATGGTGAATACTATTGGGTTACATATAAATTTCCCTCCGCAATTGTCAGTAATCAATAATTTTATATTTTGATCGCTTATGTTTACTTTGGAATGTTTTTAACCGTGTAATCTATGTAACCGATCTATAGCAACTTATTATAACAAGCTTTTATAATCCCATCTGTGCGAACTTAATTAAAATGTAAAATTAGAATATAATAGTAATTAAATGTAAATTAAAATCAAAAATCAAAGTTAAAAATAATGTTAAATGTTAAAATGTAAAACTAATACTAAAATAATTTTAAATCTTATATATATGTGCATAAATAAATGTTTGTATGCTAATTACTGGCAGTGGCTTATTTTATTTATTTTTTTAATGTTGAAATCTAATTAGATAAGATATGATATTATTAAATCTCTGCTACTCCACTGAGCTAGTGACATGGGCTAACGACCGGAACCAAAATATTTAAAAAAAAAATTTTTTTTTTTTTTGACTTACGTATCTGCCTACTTTATAAATTTTTCTAGGTTCAAATGCCTAGATGGCGCCCCGTAGTGCAGATTACGTTAAGTCGCCTTTCTCCGGATCGTTACAACTGGCTTTCCCAATCTGGGGCCGATCTTTAATAAACCACAAATACCCTGAGCAAATTTTGTCAAAATGAAATATTTTTATCTGTTTACATAAAGTCGTATACTTTAAATCTGATAAAAGCTCTGCCAGTAAAAGAAATAGCACATATATTAAACACGAGAAAGTATAAATAATTTTAAACTGTATTTCGTTAAAAAGAAAGTCAAAAGGTTGCGATTGATATGTTTTTTTTTTGTTGTTGTAATATAAATTATGCTTTAATGTGTATAGGAGCGCACAGCCACGTAAGTTTATGATCGAAATGTGGTGCCTTACGATGAGTACCTTTGGGAATTACTTAAGTGTAACCCTATTTATGCATTTCAATCAGTCATAAATAAGTTGGTGGTATTTATAATTGTTCTGCAAATATACACGTTTAAACCCATTATTTCTTAAAACATATTTATCTCAATGCAACCTTCTTTAAATAAATAATTTATAAAATAACTTGCTTGTCATGCCATGTGTAAAAATAAAATGTATAAAATAAAATAGAACTCTTGTGGGGAGGGGTGTAAACGTAAATGGTCCTTAGGTAAGCGATAGTAAACATTTTTCTTTTTGTATATAGTCTTTTTGTAAAATTATTAACCGGATGTTTTGTAAATGTCTTCGTCAATCGTGTACCGTAATTACTAACCCTAAGTAAAATATTTTTTTTTTTGATCATTTTTTTTTAAGTAACTTTACTGATATGTAACGAGCACAGACGTTCGTTACATTGTTGTTGTTTTTTTTTTTATTTATTAAACATGAAAGTAAATTAAAAAGTTCGCATTTAAAAATTTTCTTTAAGAATTAAAAATTGAAATTAAATATCATCTTAAACTCTTATATATTAAATCGCACAGATAATGAAAAATTATTAAAATAAAAATTTATTAAAGAAAAAGTATTTTAAAACTAAATTTTAAAAAGATTTGGAGATAAAATTATATCTTTAAATTTATCTTTAAATATATTTTTGATTTGGAAAACAGGTTAATTAATCAGAAATGGAAATGATTGTTAATTAGTTAAATGTAAACCAGCCTTGGGCATTTAAAATGTAAAAACATCAGTCAGATAGGAAAACAATAGAAACTTTTAGCAAATGAAATAAATCCATTGGGAAATCGGACCTCAGCGAAAAGGATCATCTCATCGATGACGTAATGTTAAGTCAATCCTTCGAATACGTATAAAAGGAAAATTTGGAAATTATTAATTAGTGAGGAGTTATTGATGATTATTACGATGTAACAGCTAGGTGTTAGTGCTGAGGGGATTGAAAAAGACGCACAGCTTCAATCCCTTCAGTTCTGCTAAGAAAGGAAGAAAAATGAACCATCGTTTCTACATTGAGGACCAACTACACTAAAAAATCTCCGGATGGATAAATAAATCGGCCAACAGGATACCAATCTTCGGACGACGTGGGAATTCACGTTCAAACGGCAAGGAATATATGAAGATGAACTATTTAAATAACCGTAAGAACTTTAAAATTTATGAACAGTAAATTAAAAACTTTCCAGATTTAAATAATTGCAATATTATTCTATCTGACCAATATTATTTATTAATTAGTTATAATTTTATTTAATGTATTTATTTTGTAAAATCATTTCCATTTATTTATTTTTTGTTCTTTAAGTTTTATTATGATTTTTGTTTTCCGTTAAATTAATTATAAAAATGTTAAACTTAAGTCGGGCGTGAATGGCTGTATAGATTTGTAAAGTTATATTAGGGGAGGGTAATCTTAGGTTATTTATGTCGTTGTTAGATTGGGTCAATGGATTGGATATATTGATGTAGTTAGTAGATGTAATCGGAGATTCGCTACGGGCAGAATCGTTTATATATACGCCGCACTCACCCGTTTGCCTATGGAAGGAATTATAAGACGGAGAACGCAGTTCCTTTCTATGGAGTTTTTTTTTTATTGTTCTTCTCGTTAGATAGATGTAATATTCCTATCTGATTGAGAGTCAATGTCTTTTCTTAATTCTTTTGGTGCTGCCGTATTTCGTATTACATTGAATACATCGATGTATCAGATGGATTGATGCCAGTTTGACTGCGAATTTTAGCCTAAGGTTAAATAGGGATAGAATATTTTAATTTCAATGCAAATCTATGTAGTATTCATACTCGACCCTAAATAAAAATGCATTAAATTTAAGTTGTTTATAGACGCTTGCATGGATTGTTTATCGGTTAACTATGTTTTGCGTTTTCATATTTGATCAAAATATATAGACATTCGATAAATAATGATACCTTACGGTGAGTATCTAAAATGTATTTATTCGGATGTCTTTTAAGTTATTGGTGACAATGCAAGTATCTTATGGTGAATACTATTGGGTTACATATAAATTTCCCTCCGCAATTGTCAGTAATCAATAATTTTATATTTTGATCGCTTATGTTTACTTTGGAATGTTTTTAACCGTGTAATCTATGTAACCGATCTATAGCAACTTATTATAACAAGCTTTTATAATCCCATCTGTGCGAACTTAATTAAAATGTAAAATTAGAATATAATAGTAATTAAAGGTAAATTAAAGTCAAAAATCAAAGTTAAAAAATAATGTTAAATGTTAAAATGTAAAACTAATACTAAAATAATTTTAAATCTTATATATATGTGCATAAATAAATGTTTGTATGTTAATTACTGGCAGTGGCTTATTTTATTTATTTTTTAATGTTGAAATCTAATTAGATAAGATATGATATTATTAAATCTCTGCTATTCCACTGAGCTAGTGACATGGGCTAACGACCGGAACCAAAATATTTAAAAAAAAAATTTTTTTTTTTTTGACTTACGTATCTGCCTACTTTATAAATTTTTCTAGGTTCAAATGCCTAGATGGCGCCCCGTAGTGCAGATTACGTTAAGTCGCCTTCTCCCCGGATCGTTACAACTGGCTTTCCCAATCTGGGGCCGATCTTTAATAAACCACAAATACCCTGAGCAAATTTTGTCAAAATGAAATATTTTTATCTGTTTACATAAAGTCGTATACTTTAAATCTTATAAAAGCACTGCCAGTAAAAGAAATAGCACATATATTAAACACGAGAAAGTATAAATAATTTTAAACTGTATTTCGTTAAAAAGAAAGTCAAAAGGTTGCGATTGATATGTTTTTTTTTTTGTTGTTGTAATATAAATTATGCTTTAATGTGTATAGGAGCGCACAGCCACGTAAGTTTATGATCGAAATGTGGTGCCTTACGATGAGTACCTTTGGGAATTACTTCAGTGTAACCCTATTTATGCATTTCAATCAGTCATAAATAAGTTGGTGGTATTTATAATTGTTCTGCAAATATACACGTTTAAACCCATTATTTCTTAAAACATATTTATCTCAATGCAACCTTCTTTAAATAAATAATTTATAAAATAACTTGCTTGTCATGCCATGTGTAAAAATAAAATGTATAAAATAAAATAGAACACTTGTGGGGAGGGGTGTAAACGTAAATGGTCCTTAGGTAAGCGATAGTCAACATTTTTCTTTTTGTATATAGTCTTTTTGTAAAATTATTAACCGGATGTTTTGTAAATGTCTTCGTCAATCGTGTACCGTAATTACTAACCCTAAGTAAAATATTTTTTTTTTTGATCATTTTTTTTTAAGTAACTTTACTGATATGTAACGAGCACAGACGTTCGTTACATTGTTGTTGTTTTTTTTTTATTTATTAAACATGAAAGTAAATTAAAAAGTTCGCATTTAAAAATTTTCTTTAAGAATTAAAAATTGAAATTAAATATCATCTTAAACTCTTATATATTAAATCGCACAGATAATGAAAAATTATTAAAATAAAACTTTATTAAAGAAAAAGTATTTTAAAACTAAATTTTAAAAAGATTTGGAGATAAAATTATATCTTTAAATTTATCTTTAAATATATTTTTGATTTGGAAAACAGGTTAATTAATCAGAAATGGAAATGATTGTTAATTAGTTAAATGTAAACCAGCCTTGGGCATTTAAATGTAAAAACACCGGTCAGATAGGAAAACAATAGAAACTGTTCAGCAAATGAGAAGAAATCCATATGGGAAATCGGACCTCAACGAAAAGGATCATCTCATCGATGACGTAATGTTAAGTCAATCCTTCGAATACGTATAAAAGGAAAATTTGGAAATTATTAATTAGTGACGAGTTATTGATGATTATTACGATGTAACAGCTAGGTGTTAGTGCTGAGGGGATTGAAAAAGACGCACAGCTTCAATCCCTTCAGTTCTGCTAAGAAAGGAAGAAAAATGAACCATCGTTTCTACATTGAGGACCAACTACACTAAAAAAATCTCCGGATGGATAAATAAATCGGCCAACAGGATACCAATCTTCGGACGACGTGGGAATTCACGTTCAAACGGCAAGGAATATATGAAGATGAACTATTTAAATAACCGTAAGAACTTTAAAATTTATGAACAGTAAATTAAAAACTTTCCAGATTTAAATAATTGCAATATTATTCTATCTGACCAACATTATTTATTAATTAGTTATAATTTTATTTAATGTATTTATTTTGTAAAATCATTTCCATTTATTTATTTTTTGTTCTTTAAGTTTTATTATGATTTTTGTTTTCCGTTAAATTAATTATAAAAATGTTAAACTTAAGTCGGGCGTGAATGGCTGTATAGATTTGTAAAGTTATATTAGGGGAGGGTAATCTTAGGTTATTTATGTCGTTGTTAGATTGGGTCAATGGATTGGATATATTGATGTAGTTAGTAGATGTAATCGGAGATTCGCTACGGGCAGAATCGTTTATATATACGCCGCACTCACCCGTTTGCCTATGGAAGGAATTATAAGACGGAGAACGCAGTTCCTTTCTATGGAGTTTTTTTTTTATTGTTCTTCTCGTTAGATAGATGTAATATTCCTATCTGATTGAGAGTCAATGTCTTTTCTTAATTCTTTTGGTGCTGCCGTATTTCGTATTACATTGAATACATCGATGTATCAGATGGATTGATGCCAGTTTGACTGCGAATTTTAGCCTAAGGTTAAATAGGGATAGAATATTTTAATTTCAATGCAAATCTATGTAGTATTCATACTCGATTCTAAATAAAAATGCATTAAATTTAAGTTGTTTATAGACGCTTGCATGGATTGTTTATCGGTTAACTATGTTTTGCGTTTTCATATTTGATCAAAATATATAGACATTCGATAAATAATGATACCTTACGGTGAGTATCTAAAATGTATTTATTCGGATGTCTTTTAAGTTATTGGTGACAATGCAAGTATCTTATGGTGAATACTATTGGGTTACATATAAATTTCCCTCCGCAATTGTCAGTAATCAATAATTTTATATTTTGATCGCTTATGTTTACTTTGGAATGTTTTTAACCGTGTAATCTATGTAACCGATCTATAGCAACTTATTATAACAAGCTTTTATAATCCCATCTGTGCGAACTTAATTAAAATGTAAAATTAGAATATAATAGTAATTAAAGGTAAATTAAAGTCAAAAATCAAAGTTAAAAATAATGTTAAATGTTAAAATGTAAAACTAATACTAAAATAATTTTAAATCTTATATATATGTGCATAAATAAATGTTTGTATGTTAATTACTGGCAGTGGCTTATTTTATTTATTTTTTAATGTTGAAATCTAATTAGATAAGATATTATATTATTTAATCTCTGCTATTCCACTGAGCTAGTGACATGGGCTAACGACCGGAATCAAAATATTTAAAAAAAAAAAAAAAAAATTTTTTTTTTTGACTTACGTATCTGCCTACTTTATAAATTTTTCTAGGTTCAAATGCCTAGATGGCGCCCCGTAGTGCAGATTACGTTAAGTCACCTTCTCCGGATCGTTACAACTGGCTTTCCCAATCTGGGGCCGATCTTTAATAAACCACAAATACCCTGAGCAAATTTTGTCAAAATGAAATATTTTTATCTGTTTACATAAAGTCGTATACTTTAAATCTGATAAAAGCACTGCCAGAAAGAAATAGCACATATATTAAACACGAGAAAGTATAAATAATTTTAAAACTAATTTTTGTTAAAAAAAAAAAAGAAAGTCAAAAGGTTGCGATTGATATGTTTTTTTTTTGTTGTTGTAATATAAATTATGCTTTAATGTGTATAGGAGCGCACAGCCACGTAAGTTTATGATCGAAATGTGGTGCCTTACGATGAGTACCTTTGGGAATTACTTCAGTGTAACCCTATGTATGCATTTCAATCAGTCATAAATAAGTTGGTGGTATTTATAATTGTGCTGCAAATATACACGTTTAAACCCATTATTTCTTAAAACATATTTATCTCAATGCAACCTTCTTTAAATAAATAATTTATAAAATAACTTGCTTGTCATGCCGTGTGTAAAAATAAAATGTATAAAATAAAATAGAACTCTTGTGGGGAGGGGTGTAAACGTAAATGGTCCTTAGGTAAGCGATAGTAAACATTTTTCTTTTTGTATATAGTCTTTTTGTAAAATTATTAACCGGATGTTTTGTAAATGTCTTCGTCAATCGTGTACCGTAATTACTAACCCTAAGTAAAATATTTTTTTTTTTGATCATTTTTTTTTAAGTAACTTTACTGATATGTAACGAGCACAGACGTTCGTTACATTGTTGTTGTTTTTTTTTTATTTATTAAACATGAAAGTAAATTAAAAAGTTCGCATTTAAAAATTTTCTTTAAGAATTAAAAATTGAAATTAAATATCATCTTAAACTCTTATATATTAAATCGCACAGATAATGAAAAATTATTAAAATAAAACTTTATTAAAGAAAAAGTATTTTAAAACTAAATTTTAAAAAGATTTGGAGATAAAATTATATCTTTAAATTTATCTTTAAATATATTTTTGATTTGGAAAACAGGTTAATTAATCAGAAATGGAAATGATTGTTAATTAGTTAAATGTAAACCAGCCTTGGGCAATTAAATGTAAAAACATCGGTCAGAGAGGAAAACAATAGAAACTGTTAGCAAATAAGAAGAAATCCCTATGGAATCGGACCTCAACGAAAAGGATCATCTCATCGATGACGTAATGTTAAGTCAATCCTTCGAATACGTATAAAAGGAAAATTTGGAAATTATTAATTAGTGACTAGTTATTGATGATTATTACGATGTAACAGCTAGGTGTTAGTGCTGAGGGGATTGAAAAAGACGCACAGCTTCAATCCCTTCAGTTCTGCTAAGAAAGGAAGAAAAATGAACCATCGTTTCTACATTGAGGACCAACTACACTAAAAAAATCTCCGGATGGATAAATAAATCGGCCAACAGGATACCAATCTTCGGACGACGTGGGAATTCACGTTCAAACGGCAAGGAATATATGAAGATGAACTATTTAAATAACCGTAAGAACTTTAAAATTTATGAACAGTAAATTAAAAACTTTCCAGATTTAAATAATTGCAATATTATTCTATCTGACCAACATTATTTATTAATTAGTTATAATTTTATTTAATGTATTTATTTTGTAAAATCATTTCCATTTATTTATTTTTTGTTCTTTAAGTTTTATTATGATTTTTGTTTTCCGTTAAATTAATTATAAAAATGTTAAACTTAAGTCGGGCGTGAATGGCTGTATAGATTTGTAAAGTTATATTAGGGGAGGGTAATCTTAGGTTATTTATGTCGTTGTTAGATTGGGTCAATGGATTGGATATATTGATGTAGTTAGTAGATGTAATCGGAGATTCGCTACGGGCAGAATCGTTTATATATACGCCGCACTCACCCGTTTGCCTATGGAAGGAATTATAAGACGGAGAACGCAGTTCCTTTCTATGGAGTTTTTTTTTTATTGTTCTTCTCGTTAGATAGATGTAATATTCCTATCTGATTGAGAGTCAATGTCTTTTCTTAATTCTTTTGGTGCTGCCGTATTTCGTATTACATTGAATACATCGATGTATCAGATGGATTGATGCCAGTTTGACTGCGAATTTTAGCCTAAGGTTAAATAGGGATAGAATATTTTAATTTCAATGCAAATCTATGTAGTATTCATACTCGATTCTAAATAAAAATGCATTAAATTTAAGTTGTTTATAGACGCTTGCATGGATTGTTTATCGGTTAACTATGTTTTGCGTTTTCATATTTGATCAAAATATATAGACATTCGATAAATAATGATACCTTACGGTGAGTATCTAAAATGTATTTATTCGGATGTCTTTTAAGTTATTGGTGACAATGCAAGTATCTTATGGTGAATACTATTGGGTTACATATAAATTTCCCTCCGCAATTGTCAGTAATCAATAATTTTATATTTTGATCGCTTATGTTTACTTTGGAATGTTTTTAACCGTGTAATCTATGTAACCGATCTATAGCAACTTATTATAACAAGCTTTTATAATCCCATCTGTGCGAACTTAATTAAAATGTAAAATTAGAATATAATAGTAATTAAATGTAAATTAAAGTCAAAAATCAAAGTTAAAAATAATGTTAAATGTTAAAATGTAAAACTAATACTAAAATAATTTTAAATCTTATATATATGTGCATAAATAAATGTTTGTATGTTAATTACTGGCAGTGGCTTATTTTATTTATTTTTTTAATATTGAAATATAATTAGATAAGATATTATATTATTTAATCTCTGCTATTCCACTGAGCTAGTGACATGGGCTAACGACCGGAACCAAAATATTTAAAAAAAAAATTTTTTTTTTTTTTTGACTTACGTATCTGCCTACTTTATAAATTTTTCTAGGTTCAAATGCCTAGATGGCGCCCCGTAGTGCAGATTACGTTAAGTCACTTTCTCCGGATCGTTACAACTGGCTTTCCCAATCTGGGGCCGATCTTTAATAAACCACAAATACCCTGAGCAAATTTTGTCAAAATGAAATATTTTTATCTGTTTACATAAAGTCGTATACTTTAAATCTTATAAAAGCACTGCCAGAAAGAAATAGCACATATATTAAACACGAGAAAGTATAAATAATTTTAAACTGTATTTCGTTAAAAAGAAAGTCAAAAGGTTGCGATTGATATGTTTTTTTTTTTGTTGTTGTAATATAAATTATGCTTTAATGTGTATAGGAGCGCACAGCCACGTAAGTTTATGATCGAAATGTGGTGCCTTACGATGAGTACCTTTGGGAATTACTTAAGTGTAACCCTATGTATGCATTTCAATCAGTCATAAATAAGTTGGTGGTATTTATAATTGTGCTGCAAATATACACGTTTAAACCCATTATTTCTTAAAACATATTTATCTCAATGCAACCTTCTTTAAATAAATAATTTATAAAATAACTTGCTTGTCATGCCGTGTGTAAAAATAAAATGTATAAAATAAAATAGAACACTTGTGGGGAGGGGTGTAAACGTAAATGGTCCTTAGGTAAGCGATAGTAAACATTTTTCTTTTTGTATATAGTCTTTTTGTAAAATTATTAACCGGATGTTTTGTAAATGTCTTCGTCAATCGTGTACCGTAATTACTAACCCTAAGTAAAATATTTTTTTTTTTTGATCATTTTTTTTTAAGTAACTTTACTGATATGTAACGAGCACAGACGTTCGT
Source organism: Epiperipatus broadwayi (assembly GCA_028023455.1). NCBI lineage: Eukaryota > Metazoa > Onychophora > Udeonychophora > Euonychophora > Peripatidae > Epiperipatus > Epiperipatus broadwayi. The sequence continues at coordinate 247,390 of JAQFVV010000712.1, read as the reverse complement.
TACATTGTTGTTGTTTTTTTTTTATTTATTAAACATGAAAGTAAATTAAAAAGTTCGCATTTAAAAATTTTCTTTAAGAATTAAAAATTGAAATTAAATATCATCTTAAACTCTTATATATTAAATCGCACAGATAATGAAAAATTATTAAAATAAAAATTTATTAAAGAAAAAGTATTTTAAAACTAAATTTTAAAAAGATTTGGAGATAAAATTATATCTTTAAATTTATCTTTAAATATATTTTTGATTTGGAAAACAGGTTAATTAATCAGAAATGGAAATGATTGTTAATTAGTTAAATGTAAACCAGCCTTGGGCATTTAAAATGTAAAAACATCAGTCAGATAGGAAAACAATAGAAACTTTCAGCAAATGAAATAAATCCATTGGGAAATCGGACCTCAACGAAAAGGATCATCTCATCGATGACGTAATGTTAAGTCAATCCTTCGAATACGTATAAAAGGAAAATTTGGAAATTATTAATTAGTGAGGAGTTATTGATGATTATTACGATGTAACAGCTAGGTGTTAGTGCTGAGGGGATTGAAAAAGACGCACAGCTTCAATCCCTTCAGTTCTGCTAAGAAAGGAAGAAAAATGAACCATCGTTTCTACATTGAGGACCAACTACACTAAAAAAATCTCCGGATGGATAAATAAATCGGCCAACAGGATACCAATCTTCGGACGACGTGGGAATTCACGTTCAAACGGCAAGGAATATATGAAGATGAACTATTTAAATAACCGTAAGAACTTTAAAATTTATGAACAGTAAATTAAAAACTTTCCAGATTTAAATAATTGCAATATTATTCTATCTGACCAATATTATTTATTAATTAGTTATAATTTTATTTAATGTATTTATTTTGTAAAATCATTTCCATTTATTTATTTTTTGTTCTTTAAGTTTTATTATGATTTTTGTTTTCCGTTAAATTAATTATAAAAATGTTAAACTTAAGTCGGGCGTGAATGGCTGTATAGATTTGTAAAGTTATATTAGGGGAGGGTAATCTTAGGTTATTTATGTCGTTGTTAGATTGGGTCAATGGATTGGATATATTGATGTAGTTAGTAGATGTAATATTGATTCGCTACGGGCAGAATCGTTTATATATACGCCGCACTCACCCGTTTGCCTATGGAAGGAATTATAAGACGGAGAACGCAGTTCCTTTCTATGGAGTTTTTTTTTTATTGTTCTTCTCGTTAGATAGATGTAATATTCCTATCTGATTGAGAGTCAATGTCTTTTCTTAATTCTTTTGGTGCTGCCGTATTTCGTATTACATTGAATACATCGATGTATCAGATGGATTGATGCCAGTTTGACTGCGAATTTTAGCCTAAGGTTAAATAGGGATAGAATATTTTAATTTCAATGCAAATCTATGTAGTATTCAGACTCGATCCTAAATAAAAATGCATTAAATTTAAGTTGTTTATAGACGCTTGCATGGATTGTTTATCGGTTAACTATGTTTTGCGTTTTCATATTTGATCAAAATATATAGACATTCGATAAATAATGATACCTTACGGTGAGTATCTAAAATGTATTTATTCGGATGTCTTTTAAGTTATTGGTGACAATGCAAGTATCTTATGGTGAATACTATTGGGTTACATATAAATTTCCCTCCGCAATTGTCAGTAATCAATAATTTTATATTTTGATCGCTTATGTTTACTTTGGAATGTTTTTAACCGTGTAATCTATGTAACCGATCTATAGCAACTTATTATAACAAGCTTTTATAATCCCATCTGTGCGAACTTAATTAAAATGTAAAATTAGAATGTAATAGTAATTAAAGGTAAATTAAAGTCAAAAATCAAAGTTAAAAATAATGTTAAATGTTAAAATGTAAAACTAATACTAAAATAATTTTAAATCTTATATATATGTGCATAAATAAATGTTTGTATGCTAATTACTGGCAGTGGCTTATTTTATTTATTTTTTAATGTTGAAATCTAATTAGATAAGATATGATATTATTAAATCTCTGCTACTCCCTGAGCTAGTGACATGGGCTAACGACCGGAACCAAAATATTTAAAAAAAAAATTTTTTTTTTTTTTTGACTTACGTATCTGCCTACTTTATAAATTTTTCTAGGTTGAAATGCCTAGATGGCGCCCCGTAGTGCAGATTACGTTAAGTCGCCTTCTCCCCGGATCATTACAATATGTATTTTAGTGATTTATAAATATTAATACAATTTTCTCTCTATGTAGAAATATATGCACACATACATGATTATATTTGTTTAAATTTAAATTTAGGTGGGTTTTTATAGTAATATTAATAAGACATACAAGAGTTTGGTGGTGTTTATATATAACAGAATACTACTATAGTATATAGTAGATGAAACAGTTTGATTGTACAAGCTGACTGTTTCATTATACTATTATTTCTTTTATGCTATTATTGTTTTTACACCTCCCCCATTTTTATTAAGATTTGGTTTAATTTTGTTTATGAATATTGCTTTCTTTATTTTCCTATCTCTTATTTTATCTGTATAACTCTAATGCTCTCTTAAACAGTTAAAAATTGTTCTGCAAAGGCTGATAATTTTTTATTTTTGGGATGGATTATCTATGGGATAATAATATTAGAATTTGTTTGCATAATTATATCTGTTTTTATTTTATCAAAAATATTTTTGACTAATGTTAGACTCCAAAATGTTGAGATAAAGAAAGCTTTTATGACTTATAGAATAATATGCAAATATTTTTATGAGTCTAAATTGCATAACTCCATTATTATCATCATCAAAATTATTATTCCCTCTCTAGCTTTGTATTTTTAATATTTGTAATATTATAATGATTTCCAATATTTGATATCATTTAAGTTTACTATTTAATAGAAGACTATTAGGATTTTTAAAAAGTAAATTAATTTGAATTAATATTCTTATCATTTAACATATGAACAGTCATTTTAATATTCACTAATATTATTTTTATAATTTCAATTATGATTGAGTAATAGTGGTAAACTTGTCAGTAATTAGGTATGTTAAATATTGGTACAACTCTATTTGTTTAACTGATTGTAATACCCTGACAAAGTGAATCTAACCTATTACTTTGCTTACTACTCTTTTCTTATATTTTCCTGGCAATAAAAACATCTTTATCTTGATTGTCCGGTATACCAAGTCTTTAATGATCACTTATTTATGTCTGGAAACAATGGATATCAATATTCTATAGTAACTGATTTGTATTTTTCTATTATCTTTATATTTACAAATTGTAATAATAAAAGTACTCTTTAAATTAAGTAGTACAACATTATGAGTTCTATAAAATTCTGAAAAAAGTTTAAGTTATAAAACTAACATATAAGTGTAATTTTAAACTTCCAGTATATTAAAGATGATTCATATAACAGCCTTTGTATTTTTAAATTACAAAAATATTGTTTCAGCCTCATCAAATTTAATATATATGTCTAAATTTAAATGAATAATAGAATTAATATATAATTAAAATCAGCCATCTGAATTATTGTATCAGTATTCAAAGAGTGATTAAAATATCCCATCAGCTCATCAATATATTATTATCACGTATAAAAAAAAAAGATATCTATTGCTTTAATGTGATTGTAACATAGTTTTAGTTCTATATATTAAACAAAGAATTAAAGTGATTACAATTATTGGATTATTATATTCGATTTCCAGTTTTAATTCAAAAATCACTTTAAAGTCTTTTCATCAACTTGTGAAATATTGTTGTGAATGTCACTCTCATATATTATTTTGAAAAGCAGAAAATGTCACATGATTTCGAATGTCACCTCGAGAAAATGTCACTTGGTTTCTTTTTATTTCTGCCTCTAATGATACATTCATTGTCAGAACTCCAGATTGTATTTTTCTTTTTAATAAATCTCAAACAGACTTATTCAAATTTCCAGCACATTTCTTAAAAGAATTTCATATTTGTCAACATGAGGAATAGTAAAATCAAAATTAGCAATTTTACTGTTTAATAGCTGTTTCATTGCATCATCAAGAGAAGCCAATAATTCCTACCTATAAATAATATATTATTTATTTTATATAATCTGATGTCTAATGATACCTTACCCCATATGATGCCTCTACTCTGGATATGATTGTACCCAATTTCTGTATAATAGTTCTGTTTTATTCAAGTTTATAGAGTATTTTTTACCAAACAAAATAATTTACTAATCAATGTGTTTCTTGTCCAAAAATTTAATGAGAAACAGAACCAATATTATTATTTTCAATAATTTGAACTGTGACAAAGGCCTTCAAAAATAAAAATAAAAACAATTTAGACTCATAAAAATATTTGCATATTATTCTATAAGTTAGTTTATTAGAAGTACTTTCGACTATATTCCTGTAGTTTTTGTCAAATATATAACGTTAAATAATTAAAACGAGGCATCATTTCATAACTCCCATAATTCAATTAATTTCTCCCCAATTCTTTTATTTTAACGTTTGATGACTGACAAGGAATATAGTCAAAAGTACTTCTAATAAAATAACTTTAAATTTGTGTGAATATTACTATATTTAATATATATATATATAAATTTGAATATTACATATATTTTAGAAAGAATGCAGATATCAAACTTAATTTATTATATATATATTGTAACAGTATAAATGGGAATAGTGGGCGGCACACTATTATGTACTCAAATTAAGGAATCAAGTTATGTATCTTAATCAGCCTTTAAAATTGAGGTAAAAAAGGTAATAGTGTGTTATACACAAGAGACAGAGACTCTACTAAATCTAATCAAATTCAAAATTCATGAAGTAAAAAAAAAATTGAAATGAATTAAATAATTTATTTATATGGCCTAATTTTAAACTCCTAATGTAGACCAATTCAATTTGAAATAGAATAGAATAATAAAAAATGTTAACTCTTGTGGATGAACTATAAGTTAAAAGTAAAGATTCAATAAGAGAATCGATGTATAATAATGTTTAAATTATTTATTAGTTAAAATTTATTTATCTATATTTCTTTGAATACAAATTATGGTCATTTCCCATAAATAATTGAAGTAAGTGAAACTCAGGACTTCTACTTGAATAAATAATAATGACAAATAAAATTAAAGACATACTATAAGAGAATTTAATGTGTAGTGATCGCATGCATGTTTGTACTTATGAGTGTTGCTGAACAACATACTTATTTCAAACCAGAGGAAAATATGCATTTACATTAATGTCGTTAAAGTACAAATTTACAAAGAATCCTTAACTTATTATGATTTGTTACTATAATGATATTAAGAAATCTAAACAAGTTATTCAAATAAAATTTAATTAATGGTTATTTTAATATATGAATATTTTTCATACAATACAGGCTTTTTCATACCTGCACTCCAATATGTAATATATAGGGGGTTTGAACTCAGATTTTCACATGACCCTCAATTATCCATACTATCTCATACTGCTGACACACTTGATCACACACACACATCAAAAAGATAAACAATCACCAATATATGTATTTTGTGCTAAACCAGCATCTGTCAATTGGTCACAATCAATGATCAGCTTATATTAAGATAGCCAATCTTTATACTTTAATTGACAGGCTTCAATCCACTCCACAATCCTTCAGTGGCCATTTCATTGAAAATCTGATGATGGAATACTCGAAGCCACTAATGTGTAGTGCCAACCTTCTCATCCTACCCATGTTGACCATAAATCGCTCTGACCCCTCATGTACATGACATAATCCATTTATATACATAGAGTGCTGTAATGTCTACCCATCCCTTGTATAGGTATATAAATGGATTATGTCTTGTACATGAGGGGTCAGAGTGACTTATGGTCAACATGGGTAGGATGAGAAGGTTGGCAGCAATGTGGGACACTCCATTATCAGATTTTCAATGAAATGGATGATTGAAGAGGTGTGGGGTGGAATAGATTGAAGCCTGTTCATTAAAGTATGAAGATTGGCTATTTTAATATAAATTGAGCATTGATTGTATATATGTGTGAAGATGATAATGTGGACCAACTGATGAGTGTTGGTTTAGCATGAAATATGTATATTGGTGATTTTTTATATTTTTTTTATGTGTGTGTGATCAAGTGTGTCAGCAGTAGTGAGATAGCATGGATAGTTGAAGGTCATGTGAAAGTCTGCGTTCAAACCCCTTATATATTAATGGTTATTTATAATTTTAACTAACTATTGTGATTTTTCCTTGATTACATATACATTTTGTCTTTTGTTCTTTATCAAACAGACATATATTAATTAACCCTTCAAATACATATATAACAAAAGCTTAAAAAAATGGAATAATCTGCATGAATGGTGAATTGATATCCAAAGTCCAGTTGGTCTTTAGATTTTATAATGAAATTCACATAAAATTTATTAAATATTCACAGCTGTGGGTAGCAATAATAGAAAAATAATGCTTGAAAATTTTATTCCATAAGGATATTAAATGTGACATCACACGAACACTATCCATTGATTACTCTGGCTTACCCTGGTGGCACTACTGTATGGAGAGTTTAACCTCTGTGTTATCAAATGTGATTTTATCAGAAGATCATTATCACTATTAACATGAAAATTGAATCTGGAACTCTTAATTAATAAATAATTATTTTAAAATGATGTTCTAACCAGCTAGGCTATTCTGTCAATTGCAACAGTTAGTAGAAATTTGATTTACTTATCTAAAATTAGGAGGACCCTCATACGTAAGTATATTCAATTTTTAATGACTTTAATTTAGTAGATAATTCGAATTTAGTATTTATAAATCTAAAAGTACCAGGTTTGTTTACCTATGTTAGCATTGTGATTGATAAGGGCAATAATATCTGAAGAAGAGACGAAAATAATACTGTGGAAATGTTGTGTTATGTACTAACACTATACTCTTATTAATAGTTATGTGTTTGAAAACTTTAATTAAAAGTTAATGATTTACTAGATATTTATCAATTAATTCTAGATGTTAAAATAGTTCAACATATAATTATAAATTTACTAGTAAATGCAACTGAATAATTTTTATTATATAGCAGGTGATTGGATGACCAATCACGATGATAATCGATTAAGAAAGTTTTAGCTTTCCAGAACTTCATTATTTACTTGTCTAATAATTCTAAATTGCAGAATGATGAATATAGAGAACTTTTAGCCTTGATATCTAAACAGCTTTCCAATGTTACAATTAAAAATAAAGTCTGGAAATTGTTAAATGCACTATTTAACATAGTTATTTTAAAAATTAATCTTATAAATAAAAAAACAAACACATTTGTACTTTTACGGACAAAAAAAATAGTTTAATCTAGTTTTACCAGAGGTCTGAATATGAAATCGTTTTTATATTTAAATTACATTATAATAGTACTAGTCACTGAATATTAATGATAATTTATAAAAGTTGTTTGAAAATGGAAAAAAGTCCTATTTTTTTGTTATTCTTATTTTTATTTCATGTAGCTGCTGAAGAAGAGGCTTCAGATGTATATTCATCTTTTGAGCAACTAAAATCGATTTTAAGAACAGAAAGAGAACTTCCAAATGTTTTAAAACGTTATTTTAAAGCTATCAAAGACGATAATCTTTCTCAACCGATAATAGAAAAGTAAGTTCTAATTAAATGAAAGAATGTATATATATGGTGAAAAGTTGAAACCAATTATAATAATAGATTAATTTAAAAGTAAAATATATATATATTTAATGTTATTGCTTTACATACAGTTAGAAATATATATATCCTAAAATAGTCAATGAATAACCTACTACTAAGTAGAGGTAAACTTAACAGCTCCTGTTAAAAAAACATTGAAGAAAAAGATATTCGCCAGGCTTATTAACTGCCTGCTTATTAAAATTTGAAGGATTTCCATCTTTGTTTTGTCGCCTATATAATATAGTAAGATAATAGTATTTTAATAAATCATGAATATTTAGCTTAATTGTTTATGGGTTGATTATCTGAAAAAATTCTAAGCCTGATTGGAACTAAAATAATTTTATTTTTCCAAATTTAACCTATCTTAAATTAAAATTCTAATTATTGGCGTAGATATAGATACGCTACGTTTTGCCCTATATATATATAGTAACATCTATTATTCTACGGCCCACCAGCAATCCATATGTAACTGAAGTGTACATGTGTGTACATATATATACACTTAAAACGTAAAGGAAAGGAGACAAACTCAGACAAAATATAATTACATAAATATTTTAAATAAAGTCTAAAATGGCTTGAATAATGATTAATTAATAATATTTCTTAATTTTTTGAAGCCGTATAAATTATATATATGTAAAGATTCCTTATTTAATACAAATAGTTTCTTTTACTTCTGATTTGACAAAAAATAAATTTTTAATGCAACATAAAAAAAGACTATTGTTTTTATGCAGATATAATAAATTTAATTTTAACATGTTTTTAACTTAATTAAAGGATTAAAAAAATATTTAACTAATAATTTTTTTTTTTTATTAAGGAAATATTTATTGGAATACAGATTCTGCAGATTACATTAGATTACAGCTCTATTCATTTACATTCGTTTTAGTCTTTGTTTACATTGATTGAATTCAACTTGAATTTACATCTCTCTTTTATCTTCTGTAGTTTTATGTTACGTCTTGGTGTTTGGTTACACCTCGTCAAATCAAGCAATTTTAAATATATTTTTGATTTTGCTGTAGTAAATTAAGTAATGATTATTATTGTTTTTATGATTATAATATTGTTATTAGTAAATAAGAAAAAAAATACTTTAATTTTCTAATAATAAATTCCATAGTATTTATGTAAATAATGGATTCAATTCAAGTGCATTTAAAAATACAGCTTCAAAAAAAATAGAACAGTTGTTGGTCATCTTTATATTTATTGACTTGGAGTTCCTGGAAAAATATAGTGAGTGGTTCCTCATTTCACATACCAATATATTGAAACAGTGAGATTCGTATTCGAATCTCAAGTTTCACCTTTTTCTGTCGTCTCTCACTGACTGGTCTATCCCACCCAAATTTAAACTTTTTGGTATCGAATTGTGTGTGTAACAATATTAAAAATGTATAAATATATGTAGAATTCAACATAAACACGCACACATTTCAATCTCAAATTAAAGGCAATAAATACGGATAAAATAATATAATTTAGATTCCCTTTAGTGAAATAACTTTTGTGTAATATTAATCATTTATTTTGAATTTTATAAAGTTCGTATTTGTTGTTTAGTTTAAATTTCATTAAATAATAATTCTAACAAAATCTGATGCAATAATTGATTAAAGTTAAAATAATTTTATTCCCTTTTGTCTTTGAAAATTTAAAAGCATCGGTCAGTGATAGATAATAAATTAATTATAGCAAAATTCCAAAAGAAATGTAATTAACGAATGTAAAGAAAAACAAACAATAGCACAGCAAATTTTTTTCTAATTAAAACCAGCAGAGCATTGATTATCCTGAGGGCAAGATAAATAAAACCTAAAAATATCTCAACAGAAAAATAAAAAGATTAAGATAAGAAAAAGGAGGCCATCTTAGACTTGCTGGAAACTTTGACTTGAATTTTAGCTTTGCTCTCAAGTGGAGCGTCTAAAATATCTTAAATAAATTAATACTGCAAGGTATGACCGAGTAAGCACCAAAATTATTCTCCATCGGAAGATGGCCCACCATATGCTGAGCTTCACCTTGCCCATCGTAAAAACACCAAGATGATCTGCTGCCTGAAATAAACAAGAAAGCCGCTGCTGTTAAAAAAAATCAATAAAACAATATGCCCAGGACAAGAAAGAAAACTTCTAACTACGAACAATCTGCTATTAAACCAATGGACGAAAACCTCTTATAAAACAGGTACCTGTGTTTGTGTATTCCAAATTATAGAGTACTCTAGTAATAATAAGCTATAGCTCATCTCCTATTATTTGTATAACTTCTAAATGTTAAAAGTGTAAATTTGTGAAATTAAAATTTGAGAATTCATGTAATCTGTAAACTTCTCGCATGATCTAGCTTACCCTCCCTCTATCACTTCTTAGGTGTGTATTTCTTAAATCTACATTTTATTTATAATTATCATTGAAATATTACCTTTGTATAATTGTCTTAGTTTTAAAGCTAAATCCATAATCGCTCGAACAGTGAATGCGTGTCGAATTGTCATTAATATTGCTTTTATAAATCACTTAAATTTCATCTAAATTGACACGCATTCAAAGAATCAGTTATTGTAATGCAGGGTCGACTACTCCGTAATAGCTGGCATACTCGCTGTAATAATTCCCTTTTAGATATTTTTTTATTATTAAATGTTAATGAATAATTATGTAAATTTCATTTCTTTGAGAGTCATCAATTTTCTTTCAATCAACGGTGATAATGTTGGGCCGAGTTTGAAATCTAGTTAAATATTACTACAATCTTTTAGATATTATACATGTGTTACGTTTTGAAGCCCCGATGGCTCATTCCACGCTGTGAATACTCCGGATTCTCCAGGGTTGAATTAACCCCAGTCGTCCTACACAAGCGGACATGATCAATGTTCCCGTAGGGCTTGACGACCGTCATGCAGCCAGCTGGCAAATTGTGACATGGACCACTTGTCCCTGGTTATGCTCATGTGACACCATACCTCCGGGTCGAGGCAGAGACCAACCCGAAACCATTATAACTTATTCACGGTCTTGCAGTTTCAGCGCTGCCATTTTACATTGCCCTTCTAAAGCGTACCACGTGTTCATTTATATTAGTTTATTATTCTCTCTATCACTCCGCCTCGGCATTATCTTCATCATATACTCTCAAATAAATGTTTGCCCTTAGTCGTAAAATAAATATTTTTATTAAATAAATGTATGTCCGCCGTTACTGATGACTCTTGCAGTGCAAAGTATAAATTCCTTACAACACGCGTTAGAAATACTCACTCGAGAACCCTGGGTAGCTGGATTACACCGTCATATAAATAAATGCTCCTAATAAATAAATGTATTTTATATATATAATATTACCAATTAACTGTTGAGACTTTGAATTTAAAATATGATCAATAACCTTACTAATGTTTTCTTTTATTAAATATGTAAATAAATAATTTTAACTATACGTCTGTAGTTAAGTTTTCATTTATTCGATGCCCATTATATATATTTCCTCGATTATATGTGTTAATTAATATTCGTTTGATTGTTGGCCAACTTGGAAACAAAACCCATGAATCTCGTGCATCTCCCTGACCACCGTGCCTAAAGAAGTGTTTACTTATGTCACATCAGAGGCGTTATTCCGTAGATTGTATTGTGGAACCGATAAACTATGTTCGAACTCAGTATTACCGGTGGCTTCGCTACTCGATGGTGCTGCTGTTCTGTGTGGTGGTCGAATTCTGCAATATGTTAACAAGATACACGTGTTTTGACTGTTACATAGTTAAATTTTTTTTTGGCATTTGGCGCTTTCCAACGTGAGGCTTCGAGCATAAAACCCATAAATACCCTGAGCAAAAATAACGCAGATAAATTTCTTTAGCGTTCGTTGCCGAGTTGGCTAATTATTCTATATATATACGATTTTGTTTTGATAAAAATAATGAAAAAAAAGTAAATCGAGCGAAATAATGTGGGTCGAGTGAGTGAAAGGACAGCAGGCGTAATAACAAATTTAAGGAAAGCAGGGATGTGTGTGTAATGTAAGAAGGAACGAAATACTCGGATCTAATGAAATATCTTTTTATATATATAATAATAATCAGTAGCTAAATGAGACAGCAGAAGCTTATTATGTTTTTAACAATAAAATTTAGTAAAGTAAAAATATATATGTCATAGACAGCAGTGGCTTATACGCGTTACTAATAGTTAGTTATAATATATATGTTAAGTATATTAAGAGCAGCAATGTAGAATAGAGATAGGGCAAGGAAAGAGTATTATAGGGCCAAGATACCGGTGGGGGATAGTTAAATGCTACTAGTGAAAAATAAATAAATAAATGGATAAGGAAATTGAGGAAATAATCAGACAGAGCATGCAGGAAATGATCGCAAAAGAAGATAGAATAACCCAAGTCAATAAAGAGAGGGAAAATATAAGGACAAAGGAGGTTAGACCTCAAAGCTATTTAGGAAAGATTCTTCAGATAAAAATCTTTAGAGGAGGGACAGGAGAAAATCCTCAAGCCCACTTAGAGAGCTTACAAAGTTTCTTTCAAGTGCATAAGGCAGAAGCAGGTGAACAGATAGCTATTGCCAGTTACCATTTACAGGGCTATGCCAAAGACTGGTGGGATCTGGTGAAGTGGAAACCTACAACTATAGAAAATTACAAAGATATGTTAATAAAGCATTATTGGAGTGACAGGCATCAAATGGATATATACAACATGCTCTGTCATGAAAAATACGGAGCAGTACCCTGAGAAACGCATGCTCAGTTTTTCCTCCGCCAAGCAAACCGATTTAAATCTCTCACGACGATCGCATTGGCAGATAGACAGATCATTGGAACAATTCAACTAAATATGCCAGTAACTACTCAAAAACTGATGATCATAAGTGGTATCAAAGACATGGAAGAGATGGGAGAATTTCTTGCAGTTTTAGACGACAGCTATTGGTCTGAAAGTCTAGTAGGTCACGAATGGAAGCAGGAGACCAGACAACAGCAATCAGCAACTCGATCAAGCGGGATGTCAGTAAAAGATTACCAATACCAGCATTCATCTTGCCAGCAGCTGAAAGTAGCGGAGATGACTAACCTAACTTCGGTCATCCAGGAAGAGGATCCCACTTGGGGACTTCAGATTGGCCTTTGTCCAATTATTAATACAAGAATTGGGGCCTCAGTGGCACAAATTCTTCTTGACACAGGTAGCCAGATTTCCTGTTGTTCTAGAGAGTGGTTAACAAATTACGAGAAACATGGACTCATACCCAGGCTTCCCACTCGCCCAGTCCAAATGAAGCTGGCTGATGGGAGAACGACCAGAAATGAAAACTATCAAGTCTGGTTGGAAATATCAATAGGAGAAGCCACTGCAGGACACGCCTTCTTAGTGATCAGAGGACTAATTCAGGACGTGATAATTGGGTCCGACTTCTTAACCCAACATGAATGTATCCTGGACTATAAAAAAAGATACTAACTGTCCAGCAAGAGCAGGTTAGTTTCGATACAAATAAACAAACTGAAGAAATCCAATTAAGATGTCTGGAGGCCATTCCTGATGAGGATATACAAGAAAAAATTATGGGATCATCATTAGACAAGGTAGAGGACCAATTCCAGTTACAAAAATTACTCACGGAAAATCGTACCATATTTTCTCAGGTCCCAGGTGAAATTAGTGATTACGTCCATCGGATACGAGTAAAAGAAGAGACGCATTTCCAGACCCGCACGTACCCTATCCCATTTCAGTATCAAGAAGAAGTGAATGCTCAAATTAAGCAGATGATTGACTGGGGTGTAATTGAAAAGGGGTCATCACCCTATAATAATCCGTTAGTCGTAGTCAAAAAGAAAGATGGAACCATACGATTGTGTCTCGATGCGAGGACATTAAACAACATTACTATACCTGAGCAGGACATCCCACCACCCATCCAAGAAACATTCATCAAGTTAACTGCTAAGAATATTTTCTCCACCCTGGACCTAACTGCCAGTTACTGGCAAATGGCTCTCCATCCCCAGGATCAAAAATATACTGCGTTCAGATATAATGGGCAAACCCACATGTTTAAGAGAGTACCATTTGGGTTGATAAATAGCGGGGCTGGCCTCATGAGGTGTTTGGACCAAGTATTGTCAGAAAGTTTAAAAAAAAAATTGGTATGTTATGTAGACAATGTAGTCGTTGCGTCTAGAGACATTGTAGAACATCTGGAGGATTTAAAACAATTTTTCGATGAATGCGCCCAGAAAAATATAACTGTTAATTTAAAAAAAAGTTTTTTCACATTGAGGGAAATTTCCTTTTTAGGCCATATTGTAAATGGTCAAGGAATTAGGGCTCACCCTGACAAGGTCGCAGCTATTGAAAATTTCCCTAGGCCCACAAACCGAAAACAAGTTCGATCATTTCTGGGCCTTTGCAATTACTATCACAAGTTTTACCCCCATTTTGCCAAAGATACATCATCACTAGTGGAATTGATAAGACCTCACCACCGATGGGAATGGATGAAGACCCATGAAGAAGACTTCAGTCGAGTAAAGAGAAGATTCTTAGAGACTGTGATGTTACACTACCCAGATTTTACCCGTCCCTTTTATTTGCAGACTGATAGTAGTCAAAAGGGATTGGGCGTGGTTTTATTTCAAGTCAACCCAGAAGGCCAACACCAAATACTATATTTTAGCAGCCGTACTCTGAAAGCAGCCGAAAAGAACTACCCCGTGACGGAACAAGAGACACTAGCAATCGTGTGGTCATGCAATAAGTTCAAGCAAATGTTGCTGGGTTCAGAAGTGATTATCATTACTGACCACCGGTGTCTCGAATTCCTAAATAAAAGTTACCTGAACAATGACCGCCTTATCAGATGGGTCTTTCACTTCAAAGATTTCATTATAAAGTCGTATACTGCCCTGGGCCTGAAAATACAGTGGCCGATATATTAAGTCGACATCCTATAGAACTGGAGCCACACAACCCCATAATAAGTGATCAGCCATTGGTAATTGCAGCAACGGTACTGGACCAGGAGATGGAACACAAGTTAAGGAACCTTCAACATTGGCAGGAGCAGCAGCCGCTATATAAGAAGCTTATCCAAATTGTACAACAGCAAGGAAATCCAATACAAGGCTGCTCAACACCTCGAGGAAAGAAGCTATACCAGATAAGAAATGGGTTGCTGCAGCAGCAGATTGTGGGAGATAAAATTTATTGGAAAATCTTGGTACCACCTGACCTCTGAAACCGTCTCATCATGTATATGCATGGTTTAGTAGGGCACTATGGCCCTAGAAAAACTGAAGAAGCTATAAGACGACAATTTCATTGGCCAAAACTATATGAAGATGTGATGGATACTCTCAAGAAATGTGCTATTTGTGCAAGAGATAAACCACCAAATAGAAACTTTAGTGGAGTAGGTGCCTCTATCATCCCGTCTGCACCAAATGAAATACTTGTGATCGATCACTATGGCCCATTGCCATCCTACCGTAGATTCCGGTACTTACTTGTTACTTATGATCTATTCTCAAAATATGCTTGGGCCTATCCTGTGATGCGAGCAGATTCCCGCTGCGTAATTCGAGTGCTACAAAAGTGTCAGTTCGTCAAAATTGGGAAACCAATCACCATCCTCTCGGACCACGGATCGGCCTTTACATCGCAAGAATGGAAGACTTGGTTGAGGCAGCAGAACGTTAAACATATTCTGACCTCAATCCGTAATCCTCAGTCTAACCCATGTGAACGGGTTATGAGGGAAATAAACCAACTATTTAGGACCCATGTTCACCAAAATCACAGAAGCTGGGTAAATCAAACTGAAAAGATTTTTCAATATATCAATGGGACCATCAATGAGGCCACGGGCATGACACCAACACATTTGCATTTTGGTAAAGTGGACTCAGTACTGGTCAAGACGCCATTACCCATGGATGAACGTGAAATCAATATTGAAGCTGACAGACGCAAGGCACACTGCCGCCTTACAGAAAGGGCAGGACGGAAATTACGAGCAGATCGGAGAAGCCAACATTTCCAGGTCGGGAACTATGTTTGGGTACGGAACTCTCAACAAAGTAACCGGGATAAAAGAGTATATAAAAAGTTCTTTCCTTTGTACCAGGGACCCTTTATAATTGATCGCACATATGGCCCAAATGCATATTTATTAAAAGATGGAGACACCATAAAAGGGACATACAATGCCCGTAATCTCAAACCGTGCAGGTATTATCCACCTGACCCGGGGTTGTAAAAATATTAAACTATTAGGACGGATTCAACGGATATGAAAATATTAAAATGAATTGTATAATGAATTTGGTTGAATGGATTGTACTTTAGTCGAATAGAGTTTTAGAAAAAAAAAAAAAAATTTTTTTATATACATTATTTATATTTAATTACTATTACTCTTAAAATTTTTTTTATATATTATCTTAACTAATCCTATTCTATGAAATTTGGTATATGTATATAGTCAGTTTAACTAATTATTATAATGATTGCTAACCAGACACGGCCAAATTAGGTCATTTTAAAGTTAAAGTTTAAATTCTGGATCCGGGTATATAAATTGTTCGTTACTTCATGTAATCTCTGCTTTCTCTATTTCAATATCTGTAAAAACAATAATAATTTTTTTCTTTTCGTCTTTCAATTATGTAATGTAAATCTTTTTTTTTTCGCTTTCCTGACTCCGTTGTTCTTCCTTAATTGTTCACGGGAAGTACGGGGAAATGAAACTGTGAGATTCGTATTCGAATCTCAAGTTTCACCTTTTTCTGTCGTCTCTCACTGACCGGTCTATCCCACCCAAATTTAAACTTTTTGGTATCGAATTGTGTGTGTAACAATATTAAAAATGTATAAATATATGTAGAATTCAACATAAACACGCACACATTTCGATCTCAAATTAAAGGCAATAAATACGGATAAAATAATATAATTTAGATTCCCTTTAGTGAAATAACTTTTGTGTAATATTAATCATTTATTTTGAATTTTATAAAGTTCGTATTTGTTGTTTAGTTTAAATTTCGTTAAATAATAATTCTAACAAAATCTGATGCAATAATTGATTAAAGTTAAAATAATTTTATTCCCTTTTGTCTTTGAAAATTTAAAAGCATCGGTCAGTGATAGATAATAAATTAATTATAGCAAAATTCCAAAAGAAATGTAATTAACGAATGTAAAGAAAAACAAACAATAGCACAGCAAATTTCTTTCTAATTAAAACCAGCAGAGCATTGATTATCCTGAGGGCAAGATAAATAAAACCTAAAAATATCTCAACAGAAAAATAAAAAGATTAAGATAAGAAAAAGGAAGCCATCTTAGACTTGCTGGAAACTTTGACTTGAATTTTAGCTTTGCTCTCGAGTGGAGCGTCTAAAATATCTTAAATAAATTAATACTGCAAGGTATGACTGAGTAAGCATCGAAATTATTCTCCATCGGAAGATGGCCCACCATATGCTGAGCTTCACCTTGCCCATCGTAAAAACACCAAGATGATCTGCTGCCTGAAATAAACAAGAAAGCCACTGCTGTTAAAAAAAATCAATAAAAAAGTATGCCCAGGACAAGAAAGAAAACTTCTAACTACGAACAATCTGCTATTAAACCAATGGACGAAAACCTCTTATAAAACAGGTACCTGTGTTTGTGTATTCCAAATTATAGAGTACTCTAGTAATAATAAGCTATAGCTCATCTCCTATTATTTGTATAACTTCTAAATGTTAAAAGTGTAAATTTGTGAAATTAAAATTTGAGAATTCATGTAATCTGTAAACTTCTCGCATGATCTAGCTTACCCTCCCTCTATCACTTCTTAGGTGTGTATTTCTTAAATCTACATTTTATTTATAATTATCATTGAAATATTACCTTCGTATAATTGTCTTAGTTTTAAAGCTAAATCCATAATCGCTCGAACAGTGAATGCGTGTCGAATTGTCATTAATATTGCTTTTATAAATCACTTAAATTTCATCTAAATCGACACGCATTCAAAGAATCAGTTATTGTAATGCAGGGTCGACTACTCCATAATAGCTGGCATACTCGCTGTAATAATTCCCTTTTAGATATTTTTTTATTATTAAATGTTAATGAATAATTATGTAAATTTCATTTCTTTGAGAGTCATCAATTTTCTTTCAATCAACGGTGATAATGTTGGGCCGAGTTTGAAATCTAGTTAAATATTACTACAATCTTTTAGATATTATACATGTCTTACGTTTTGAAGCCCCGATGGCTCATTCCACGCTGTGAATACTCCGGATTCTCCAGGGTTGAATTAACCCCAGTCGTCCTACACAAGCGGACATGATCAATGTTCCCGTAGGGCTTGACGACCGTCACGCAGCCAGCTGGCAAATTGCGACACGGACCGCTTGTCCCTGGTTATGCTCATGTGACACCATACCTCTTCGGGTCGAGGCAGAGACCAACCCGAAACCATTATAACTTATTCACGGTCTTGCAGTTTCAGCGCTGCCATTTTACATCGCCCTTCTAAAGCGTACCACGTGTTCGTTTATATTAGTTTATTATTCTCTCTATCACTCCGCCTCGGCATTATCTTCATCATATACTCTCAAATAAATGTTTGCCCTTAGTCGTAAAATAAATATTTTTATTAAATAAATGTATGTCCGCCGTTACTGATGACTCTTGCAGTGCAAAGTATAAATTCCTTACAACACGCATTAGAAATACTCACTCGAGAACCCTGGGTAGCTGGATTATGCCGTCATATAAATAAATGCTCCTAATAAATAAATGTATTTTATATATATAATATTACCAATTAACTGTTGAGACTTTGAATTTAAAATATGATCAATAACCTTACTAATGTTTTCTTTTATTAAATATGTAAATAAATAATTTTAACTATACGTCTGTAGTTAAGTTTTCATTTATTCGATGCCCATTATATATATTTCCTCGATTATATGTGTTAATTAATATTCGTTTGATTGTTGGCCAACTCGGAAACAAAACCCATGAATCTCGTGCATCTCCCTGACCACCGTGCCTAAAGAAGTGTTTACTTATGTCACATCAGAGGCGTTATTCCATAGATTGTATTGTGGAACCGATAAACTATGTTCGAACTCAGTATTACCGGTGGCTTCGCTACTCGATGGTGCTGCTGTTCTGTGTGGTGGTCGAATTCTGCAATATGTTAACGAGATACACGTGTTTTGACTGTTACAATATATATAGTCACCACCGGATTGTCATTTCTAAAGATCAGAGATTATGAAAATTAACCGATTTATAGACTGCCAACATCGTCAGTCATCTAACCAAAACATTTTATTCAGACAAACTACATGAAAAATCAGCTTAATATTGAGATATTTTAGTGGCATGTAATTTAAGCATATTGAATTACAGACAATTATGAGCTATCCTTGTACTGCTACTACTTTATATATATATGACAACAAATAGAAGAAATCATGTAGCGAGTAAAATATATATTAATATTGACACATAATTTTAAATACTAACTCTGATGATAAATAAAAATCTATTTCTGATATTACCCAGTTAGTATATGGATGCATCATGTCCAATAATAGGTGGGTCAGATTGAAGTAATGTCTACATGGGTATGACTATAATATCAAATCCACCAAGGGGTTTCAGTGTTCTGTTATCAGTTTTTCAATAAAATGGATGATTAAATAGTTAGAAAGGTGAGAAGATTTGAAGCTTGTCCATTAATGTTTGAGCAATTGCTATCTTAATATAAACCGAGTAATAATGGTATATTTGTGTGGGAGATTATGATCTGGTCCAACTGATGAAATACATATGTTGGGGATCATGCATCTTTTTCAGATAGGTGTTGTCATGGGTACTGATTGCTTGAGATAGAGTAGAGAATGAATGAACTGAAAAATTCTGACGTCATGTATAGGAAATACTCAGTATAATCAAATATCATACTCTCCTATAATTACATTTTACTAATTTGTTTTAAAAATAAAAAATAAAATTTTTTTTGATTAAATTAGGTAAATTTGCCAATTATTGAAAAAAAAAGTATGTAGTAGGAAAATAAAAAAAAAGGTAATTGAACAATGAAAGGTATGGACAAGTTTAAGGCATATATATTTTTAACTTTTATTATGTAAGAACATTCACCACTTACATTTAAAAACAGAACATTTAACGTCTTATTAATGATTAGAATATTTTGTAGTACCATGCATGCACATCTGTCAGCTCATATATATATGTTCACTAGAGGGAGCTTACCACTATCTCCAATCAAGCTTTAATTTATAAGTGCCGAAAGAAAAAGAATTCAAAATCTCTATCGGAAAGTCATCATCCCCAGACCAATTGGTTTCGAGCTTATGGCTCACCTCAGTGAGGAGCTAAGGCACCAGACACTAGATCCAAAATACTAACTCAAAAGTCAGCACTTATCTAATACCTTACTATCAATTTGAAAGCCTGAATTTTTCAAACATGTAAATGTCTTCACATCCAGCCTTACAAACCCGATGGCTATATGGGTTTGAACTCAGTTCAGTTTCACCCTAGCTATCTGGTTTGTAAGGCTGGATTTGAAGACATTTACATGTCTGAAAAATTCAGGTTTTCAAATTGATAGTAATTTATTAGATAAGTGCTGACTTTTGATTTGGTATTTTGGATCTAGTGTCTGGAGTCCCAGCTCCTCACTGAGGTAAGCCATAAGCTTGAAACCAATTGGTCTGGGGAGGAGAATTTTCCAATAGAGATTTTAAATTCTTTCTCTTCTTTTTCTTTTGGTACTTATAAATTAAAGCTTGATTGGAGCTAGTGGTAAGCTCCCTCTAGTGAACATCTTAATACAAGCTTAAAAGCAAGTTACATAATTTGTGTCTTGTTTTATTAATTATTATATATATGTTAGTAATTAAGACCACTTAAATTATATATCTAAAAATTATAGTTAAAATAATGTTAAATGTATAGTTTTGTTTGTTAATCTATGAAAATAATATCAGATATATGTAAGTCAAAATCAAAATGATCTATTTATTATTATTATTAATTGAATTCCAATAGTTTTAAACTTTTCTCGAAAAAATGCCCGAATGCATGTCCAGCATATTATGTTGATGTATTTAATATTTTTATGATAAAGAATTAAACTAGCTTTTCTGTAATTATATACATGTTTTATGTATTGTTTATACTGAATTACTATTAATTGATTAATACATTTATTATCCATTATTGTAAACTATTCCAATAAAGTTATTTAATAATAGTATAGATTATTATGTATTTATTCTTATTCACACATATAGTCATTGGGGTTGTCATAATCCCAAGTTAGCTCTGTATTAACAGCATGTAGTGGATGTGTGTGTATCCATGTACATTTCTTTTAGAATTATTTCAATATCATTAAGAATACCTTTAAAGTTTATACATTTTGCTATATTTATATACTTTGTAGTAAATAATAGATTGATTGTCAATCAAGTGAATTTGAACATTGATGAGCAGCATTGATGTAATAATACTAATACTTTTTTAATATATGTTTACATTCATAGTTATTTTAGATCTTAGATATTAATTAATATCTTACTGATATTAATTAATTATTTTCATGTCCTTTCAGATTTATTTTATCAATGTATATTTAAATTTAATGTTATCTTGTTATAAATAAATTATATTTTTTAATAAAAAAGATATGTACATACAGAAAAAAATATTAATACTTAATATTATATAATATTATGCCTCGTGATTTAATATCAACATGATAATGATTAGCCTATTATTATTATTATTATTATTATTATTATTATTATTATTATTATTATTATTATTATTATTATTATTATTATTATTATTATTATTATTATTATTATTATTATTATTATTATTATTATTATTATTATTATTATTATTATTATTATTATTTAACGATATGTATTTTTATTTATTTTTATGATACATAAATATTTATTACAGTACAAGAAGTAAGTTAAAAGTGAAATATCACATGACACTACATTTAATAATATACATTCATTTTTCTATCGATTTGCAAAGTTACTTCGTCAAAAACCATTTAAGTACAGCTTTCAAAAGAAAAAAAAGTACAATTTTAATTCTTCTGCTGTTAATCAAATTGCCAGCCAATGTCCTCAATTGCATTTTCCTTTTCAAGCCATGTCATCAACGGTTGAAAATATTCCATTAACGTGGAAGCATCAACTCTATTAGTCCCTGTAAATTTTTGCATAAAATATCTCCATGACTTTGAATCTCCAAGCATCATCGCTTCTCTTAAAATGTTTCCTGCTTTTTTTGATTTAAAAATATCACAGGTATGCAAAGATCCTTCATATCCAAATTCTGTACATAAATGTTTATGTATTTGAAATTGAATTATGTTGTTCAGAAAGTAGTGGATATATGGTTCATGTGATGGAAAATGGAATTTTCCAGCAGGATCAAGATATTCTTCAAATCTTTCTTCTGGTGGTGAAATCCCAGAAAAATAATGCATTTTTAATAATAACTTCCTGAGCGTTTTGATGAATTTCTTGTGCTAAGAACCAGTCCATATGGATAGGTAGATTTCTTTGGGTGCAAGAAGCTTATCTTTTTTTTCAAATAGAATTAAATGTATTTTTAATAAAAAGTTGTAAGTCCAATGGAGAATTGATTATAACTATATGACATCTAAGTAACCATATTATGTGGTTAATAAATATGCATCTTCTGATATTGCAGAAATTACCCATTTTAATATTATGAATCATATCAAAGAGTTCTGGATTGTGATTATTGAAATAATTTTGAATTATATATTTTGCTTCTCTTAGTCCCGAGCAAGAAACAAGAATATGATCAAATGTTTCACTATCTTTTTTACACAAAATACATAAAGAATTAATCCTTTTAAATCCTCTATTTGGATCAAGGAAATCGTTGGTAGGAAGTGAAGATGGATTTATTTTAATGATAAAATCAATATATTTAGACATTAAATACCATTTTCTCATTTTATTAAAAAGATTGTTATTAGTCACTTCAAGATAACTAGGAGGGCATATCAGCTGAGGATTTATCATTTTAAATGTGTTCCAATATGTGTGTTCATTATTAAAAAAAATTAATTTAAATCCATTTGTTTATCAATAAGTGAGATGAGAAGTTGTAGCCAAGTTTTTTTAATATTCGGGGGAGGCCTATCTGTGGGAATGATTGTGTCAATAATGTTTTGGTAATTAAATTCAATCTTGATGTAGTAGAATAAATTAAGTATATTTTTAATTAGTAATGTATTAATTGAATGTAAACCTAGGCCATTAAGTATTTTTGAATTTTGCATTTTATGCATACTGATACAGACCACTTTTTTTTCCCAAAGGAGGCCAGAGCACAATGAGTTAATTTGTGAAGTGAATTTTTTAGTAGGGTTTAAAATCGGTAAATAATAATTAATTCTGCTGAAAACAAGAGAATTTAGTAAGAGAACTTTATCATATAAAGATAAGTAAATGCTTTTTAGAGAATCTATTATTTTTGTTGTTGATATAATCAGTTCGTCTTGTAACATTTTCCTCATTTTTTTTGGAGAAAGGTACAGTGGTATACCTAAAAAAAGGTTGAGGTTTTGATGAGAAACATTCAGGGACATTTTCTCCTGAATGAAGTTTACAAACTGCAGATTTCTCTAGATTAAAATTTAATTTGTATTCCGATGAAAACTTTTTAAGGATTTTTTCAAGTTCTGGTAGGTGTTTAACTGATGGCAGCATTACAATAACATCATCCATATATGCAAGATGTTTAATTTTTTGTTTAGAAAAGGAACAAAAACTCCAGGAAGTTTTGTTTCCATTTCTATGAGAAGGGGGTTAATATAAGCAATGAATAAAAGTGCACTCAAGGGTGAGCCCTGAGGAATAGAAATTGATGGTTTAAAGCCAGGTGCAATTCTACCATTGAGTGTAATGAAAATTTTTCTATTAAATAGAAGATTCTCTATCATTGTAAGATAGATGGAGGGAACTCCATATTGTTGTAGTGTTTTCATTAATATTTCCATTCTTACTGAATCAAATGCTGCTATAATATCTAGTTGTACAGCTATTGGCTTTGATTTTCTCTTAATTCTAATGTATTCTGTTAAAATTTTGAAAAGGCAAATTGCATGCACTGTGGATGAATCTTTCTTTGCATATTGAGTAGAAGAAATATTATCCAAAATCTTTTGTTGAATCTTGTCTTTAATCAGCCCTTCTATGATCTTAATAAAAAGTGGAGTCATAGAGATAGTTCTTATATTTGATGTAATAGAGGGAAGACCTTTCATTTTTAAAAAAGGCACCATCATTTTTTTGACTATTGTTGAATATGGTTCTAATTTGATTGCCAGACATTGTTCGAAGTTTATTGAAGAAAAAATTCCTAATAATAATTAGCATTGAAGAACCAGCATAGTTGGCTCCATTGTCTAAAATGGATAAAGGTGTATTAAGTTTTGGTTTTGATCCTAATGCCCAACGAATATAACTTTTAGTCCAGGCATGTCTACTGGCTAGAAAAACTTTAGATCTCTTAATAGAAATATTTTCAGCTAGTGCCCTTTGTAATTCTTTATATTTAATTTTAATTTGAAGTATTTTATTAATATTAAGTGTTGTAGAGGGCATTGAATTTATTATGGCAGACAAAGAATCCATTTCTTTTAGCATTTTACATAGTCCATTTTGTTTTCTACAAAAATAATTGGTTATGGCTCTTAGAATTTCAGTAAAAGTAAACGAGGAATCAATCGGTGCCCGAGATAGGATATTTGCCTTGTGAAAATAAATGTAGGCCTCAGAAAAAACAGTCTCGGGAGTTGTAAATTTATTAATTAGTCTTGATGTTCTAGGAAGACCATCAATAATATTAATTGGCCCATTTATGCAAAGCAAAATTTTTAAAGCTAGGTGATCAGAGAAAAAAAACATGTTTTAGAGATGTTTCAATCGTGAAATGTATGTCAGGAGAGTAATAAATCAAATCTATAAGTGAAGAATACTGTTTTGTGTAGAAAGAATAAGCATTATTATTAAAGAAACCTTGAGCTGACATGAGACCATAATTAATTAAATGTAAATATTTTCTGTCAAATGTGTGATAAGGAAAATTAAAATCGCCCAATAGAATAGTTGATGCTGAATTATGATAAAGAGCCAAGTTAATTATATTTATCACTTTATAAATCATATTACTATTATTTTGTAGATAGAGATATATTACATTTAGATTGGTCTGACCAAATACAAAATTAACTATTATAACATTTGAATCTAAATGGATAATATTAAAAGTTGTAAATTTAGAGATGCGATTTACTATGAATGCAACTCCTCCTGATGGAGAATTTGCTATGGAGAATTTAAATAGACCTAGTGAAGATAAAATTTCTGATATTCTGCAGTTACTGTTTATATGTAATTTAGTTTCTGCAAATAAAATAATGTCTGGTGTTTCTTTTAAGAAAAAATCTTTTATAGCATAGACACGTTGTAAAGAGTTTAATCCTCTTACATTTATACCTATTATTTTAATTTTCATCGAGTATTGATAAAAACTAGAATTTTAAATTATAAATTAAATTTGATTAGGCATCAATGGAAAAAATGAAAGAATCATTCCAATACATCAAATCCAACTAAGGATGAGAATTGGAAATCACTCTCTTTGTCTTCTACCACTTCAGGTGTCAATAAATTAAGTTGTGACCCTGAATTTGTAGGAGTGACATAAGCACTCACATTATTTGTTGTACTAAATGATGTATTAGACTTCTCTATTTGCATTAGATTATCTAATTCATTTTCATATTCTTGATTTTTTTAATTTTCTTTTTCTTTTTGTTAGGATGTTTATTAATAGAATTTACGTCACTATCAGAGCCACAAAGTGTGCTTGAACTATTAGAAGAATCATTGGTTATTATTTCAATAGTTTTATCTAAATTTGTAATTAAATTTCTTTCTTATTTAATAATATACCTTTTTATAAATCCAAAATTAAAGAATGACTGCTGATGATTACTGGCAGCTACGTTTATAGCTCATAGTTATTTCTGATAACAGTCTGTTGATTTTTTATTCTTATTCAAGTAAAAAAAACACAGGGATTGTTTTCCATTATTAATTATTCATAGTGACCCTTTTACTTCCATACCATTGCAATATTAATATCATTAAAATTTATAATATAGTTCTAAATACGAAATATTATAATAAAATTTTGTTAAGAGAGTAACATGAAGTTAAAACCATCATTAACAATTAGGAAATGCTATTACTGTTGTATATATCAGGGGTGGTCAACTTTTGTGTTCATAAGATCGACTTTTTATTTTTAAAATGTTTTGTGATCGACTTGTTGTCATAGGCGATCGACTTGTCATAGGCGTAGTCAAAGTGGAGGGAGGTGTGAAATACATACCATTTTTATATATCTACCTAGTAAAGAATAATTATTTAACGGGGCCAAAAAACTAATGGCTGGGAGAATTAAAGCAACAACATTTATTAATTCAAATTAGCTACATTAAATCAAGAGTAAAAATATTATTTTCAATAAGATAGGACTTGGTGGACTTCACGTATCTAGAATTGGAAAAAAATTTAGAACAAAAACAAAAATAGCAAAAAAACTTGAAAATCTTGGCTTAATTTGTTTCACTCGTTATCCGACAGCTCTTGCCAGATTTGCCTCGCAATTGACCAAAAATGGCTTTGCGATCGACCAGTAGATCAAGATTGACTTGTTGAACACCCCTGGTATATATAACTTAGCTAATTTTTTTTTATTATCCTTTGTGCTGTTATTTGTAGTAAAATGGTAGCAATGATTTAACATTAGTAAAAGAAAAGGTTTTTATTTTTATTAGTTATAGTTGGGCACACTAGGAATGACTATTTGAAATTTGCCTATAAGCAAAGTTTATGTATGTGCATTATTAAATATAGTGATACATGCAAATTATTACCTATTTGGGGAAAAATGTAAAAGCCATTCCTTTTAATATCTATTAATTTTATACTGTTTTTCCCACTTACTATCAACCTCTCAACAACTTTCAATTATTTTGTTTTATGGGTTGTTTCTTACAACCCTCTACAACAGGTGTAAAATAACATTCTTTACTCAGTTGTGAGCAGGTGCATTCAGCTGAAATATTGGTAGGAAGAATACTGGATAATGCATTTTTCTTTGTTTGTTTGTTGTTTAGAATAAATTTTGAAACTGAAAAATAACATAGTCAAAATAAGAGTCATAGATCACATGACCCTATTCTCTTAAGCTTGTAAGTTATAAACAACGAGGATTACCAATTACTCAACAAGCTTTGTGATCTAGTGTCTGAACCTACCCTGACACCTCTCTGAGGAGTGCCAAAGCATGAAACCATGGTCAGAGGTCTGGGGAGGGGTTCCCGACAAAAATATTTTAAATGCTTTCTCTGGCTAAGCATTTAACACAAAGCTTGTTGAGGAATTGGCAATCCTCATTGAAGAATAACATGTTTCTATCAACTGTATTTCTCTCAAATTTTGTACAAGTGTTAGAAATTAATGCTATTGTAATATGAAAATGAAATATTTCAGGCTTATCAAGTGATTTATAAAATGCAAGACTGTTGGTTAATCAATTTTCAAATGTTCTAATATTGGTTTAGACTTTACAGTAAATTTAAATAGAAATAAAAAGTTGCTTTAAATTTTAATTACTTTTGATTATGAAATATTATTATTTTTAAAAAGATATTGGATTCATTTTATTTTATAAAGTAAACTTTATTAATAGCAAATTGTATACAAATATTAACATATGTATAAAAGATTAAATTTAAATTATATAACATTTGGTACACTATATATGAAACTAGAGGAAAAACATTTGGTGATTCAAGGCAGATAAAGAATGATTTGAACCTGAGAAAAGTAATATATTATATAGATGAATGTGTCCTTTATTTAAAATATATACACTTCATTTATAACCACATTGCAGGATAAACTTATTTTGTATATTAAGAACATTGTGAATAAATAACACAGAAAAATATTATATGGCCAAGTTTTATTTATAAATTTTCTAGGTAAGAATTTGTGAACAATTAATTACATATTAAATCACTCTTTATTATTTTTGTTTTTTAGGGCTGTTGTACTTCTTGTTGCCAAATTATGATAGAACAGCTAATTAGTCACATAGTTCAAGGAATTGATTTTTAATAGAAAAAACTCTTTTAAATTCTTTTATTTGAGTTAAATATAAAAGCCCCAATTGTGATGAAAAAAAAAAAAACAATAATTTTTTGGTTTTTTAGTACATAATAAATAAAATCATTTATTATTAAATATATATTTTATTTTGAAAGTGTATAAAAAATTGCTTTTCTTTTATTAAAAAAAAAAATTAAGAAAGAAAAAATCACCATCTCTTATGCTTGCTCATAACTGTTATTAAAACAGACAAAACTCTCCATACAGTAGTGCCCCTCAGTGCAAGCCAGAGTAATCAATGGATTCTAAGATCTAGGTGCAGTGCTTTCAGATACAAGGCTCCTCACTGACAAAAGCCACAAGCTAGAAACTAGTCTGGGGATATTGGATGTGTAGGCACTAGTCAGGGATTTTATGCACAGCCCTTCTGGCATCCATTGATTACTCTGGCTTGCAATGAGTAGCACTACTGTATGGAGAGTTTTGCCTGTTTTAATAGTGTACCAATTAAGTAACTTTGTCTATGTTTAAATACCCAATTGGATATATCTTAAAAACAGAAGAGAATAAAACATTTTAAAAAGTATGTTTTTTATTTAGTTTAACAAATAAGTGACATATTGTTAAATGTCCCCAATTGAAGACATGACACTTATATGATACATAACTCAAGATATTATTATTTAGTGAAGACAAGGACTTACTGAATAAATATAAATCCAGACTTATTTGCGGCAAAACAGGTAGATAACTAATGCATCCTTTGCTTTGTCTTCACTTTGATTACTGAAATTTATATCTTTGATGCTTTCACTTTAAATAGTCATCATCATCATCACTATTGGCACCAAGTTGTGGTATTAATTGATTTATTGATTGACATAATCATCACCAGACTTACTATGTTTTGATCACTATAATCAATGGTTAAACTTTTCATTTCTTTTTATTCTGTTACAATATAAACTGAAAATGATTAAAGGTTTTAAATTTTGTTACTAGCACAGTGCCATTTTTTCTAGATTGCCAAGCAAAATTGAAAGAATCATTTTACATTTGCTCACCCATATAACAAAAAGGGCTTTGATGTTTATAGAGTGTGGAAAGCTTTTTGCTTCTCGTTTTTAGTTTGAAATACTATATTTGCTAGTTATTCTATATATATATATGATCAATAGATGGAGCTTTACCAAGACCTCCAAACAAGCGTATTCTGTTTACATAAACGTCAGAGTCAATATTCACTGTCTCTTTCATTTTGCTCCACCCCCATATCAGCTGATTTCAAGCTGATTTGCTCTGATTTACTCTCATCAGTGAGAGCAAATCAGCTTGAAATCAGCTGATCTGAGGGTGGAGCAAAATGAAAGAGACAGTGAATATTGTCTCTGACGTTTATGTAAACAGAATACGCTTGTTTGGAGGTCTTGGTAAAGCTCCATCTATTGATCATTAATACAAGCGATAGCAGGTTTTACGTATAAAAACTTGTTTTTCTTTTTCACATATATATATAAGACATTTTACTATCTTATTTATTGTGGGTTCACTTATTATCATATATGGATATTTAAATAGAATATATCCACAATAATTTTATTACCTCGTATTTCTTTTAATTTTTGCACTGTCAAATTACAATACAGAAGTTTTCATATACTAATCTTCCTAATATTATATGGTTTTCCCCACAAAAAGAATGTTACTGGAAAGATAAACAATCAAGACAAAAATGAAATAATTAAAATATTATTGAGATATAAATTTAAGGCAGAGACTGAATAAGATAAAAAAAATATTCTTAATAAATTAAGCATTAAAAATTGTGAATTTGTTAATGTTCTGCAAACGATTCAATAAAACAACTATTTTTAGGTTAAAAGGATATTTGTAAACATTGGGACTACTAAATATGTTTTCGTTGTCAGTTCTCAAATTCATCAAATTTTAAACATTTGAGAATGTTAATAAGGATAAAAAACGTAAATGTAACATCACATTTTAATTATTATACTAATATACATTAAAACCATTAGATTTGAATTAGGTAAAGTAAAATTTTTAAAAAAAGCTGTAAAAATTACCACTGGTTAAAGGCTTACTAACGTAACAAATGTAGAATAACTTGTGTAATATGATGTTTTTATTTTTATATGTCAAATGCGTTGACCGTGAAGCGAACCCGGGCAGGCTGCTTGGAAGGCCACTATGCTAACCACTAGGCCATCAACGCTTGACTATAATATAATGTTGAGAGCAATTCTGAAGTAAAATTATATCATCATCATCATCATCATCATCATCAACCATTATCAATCCACTGCAGGATGAAGGTCTCTCCAAGTTTAATCCATCTTCTCCGATCTTTAGCTTCTCTTCTCCACAACACCCCTGCACATTTTCTTATTTCATCCATCCATCTCACATGTGGTCTCTTTCCGGGTCTTTTACAAACTCTTGGAATCCAGTTTAAAATTTCAATTGTCCATCTATTATCATCTCTTCTAGCAATATGTCCAGACCAACTCCACTTCAATCTTTTAATTTTTTCAATAAGGTCAGTATCACCTGTTTGTTCTCTTATGCATACATTGCGTTTTCAATCTTTTCTTGTTACTCCCAACATACATCTCTCCATACTTCTTTGAGTGGTCTGAAGTCTCTGTATTGCTCTTCTATTAATTGTCCAGGTATAAGATCCATAAGTAAGAACTGGTAAAATACATTTATTAAAAACCTTCCTTTTCAAACATATAGGCAAATTTCCTTTTAGTATCAAGTTATTTCTACCAAAAGCACTCCAACCAAGTTTAATTCTATGATTAATTTCCTCCATTATGTTTCCATCTGTATTAATAATCTGACCAAGGTATTTGTAA
The DNA here is from genome assembly GCA_028023455.1 of Epiperipatus broadwayi. Lineage (NCBI taxonomy): Eukaryota > Metazoa > Onychophora > Udeonychophora > Euonychophora > Peripatidae > Epiperipatus > Epiperipatus broadwayi. The sequence continues at coordinate 216,434 of JAQFVV010000712.1, read as the reverse complement.
CTGTTGACTTTTTCTAATTCTTCATAATCAATCTTTATTTTCATATTTTGAGCAAATCGATTAAACATTACTTTAGTCTTTTTAACATTTATCTTTAGTCCTACTTTTCTACTTTCATCTGCTAACTCCTGCAACATTTCCTGCAGCTCTGAAGCATTATTTGCAAAAACAACTACATCGTCTGCGATATCTAAATGATTTAAATACTCTCCATTTACTTTCACTCCTTTAGTTTCCCATTTTAATCCACAAAATACTTCTTGCAGCACTTCTGTAAAGAGTTTTGGAGATATGGAGTCACCTTGTCTTACACCTTTCTCAATGTTGATTTTTCCAGTATCATTATGTAATCTAATTGTTGCTGTTGCATTTTTATAAATATTCTTTAAAATATGACAATATCCTGGATCTATACCTTGATGATCCAATGCTTTAATCACTGAAGAAATGTGTATAGAATCGAATGCCTTTTCATAATCTACAAATCCAAAACATAATGACAACTCATATTCGTTTGTCCTTTCTATGACTTCTCTCAATACCTGGATATGATCTATTGTACTAAAACCACTTTTAAATCCCGCTTGTTCTCTTGGTTGGTGGAAATCCAAAGTTCTCTGTAGACGAGTTGTAATTATCTTGGTAAATTTTTTTATATAAAACTGATAAAAGGCTGATAGGTCTGTAATTTCTAATATCTTCTTTATCACCTTTTTAAAATATTAATATTATTACTGCATTCTTCCAATCTTCCGGTACATCTTTATCATTTAGACATTTGGTATATAACTTTGCTAAAATTGTTTCTATTTCTTCACCTGCTTCTTTTAATATATCAATTATAATTCCATCATTTCCTGGAGCCTTTCCTTTCTTCATACACTTAATTGCATGTCTTACTTCTTCATTTAAAATTCTGGGCAATTCGGAAGATGTAATAGATATAGGAGGTACTTGTTCTTTATTACTATATAATTTTTGATAAAAATCTTCTACCAATTTCATGATGTCATCTCTCTTTTTAGTAATAATTCCATCTTTTTTTCTTATTGCAGATATAAATTTCCTACTAATACCAAAATGTTGTTTAACATTTTTGAGACTTTTATTTTCTTCTACAGCTTTCCTTGCTATTTCACAGTTATACTTTCTTATATCATTTTCAACTCTTTTCCGTACCATTTTACAAAATTCGAGATATTCAATTCTTTTTAATACATCATTTTTGTATATCTTCATATTCCTTCTTTTCTTCATAAATTCTCTAGTCTCAGTAGAAATTTATTAGTCAATTGCTGCTTTTTTCTACCAGCTATGTTTGTTGCAGTTTTTAAAAGTGTATCAGTTATTTTCATATTAATTTCATTCAAATCTGTATCATGTTCAAAATCTCCTAACACTTGAAACCTATTTGTAAGTTCTAATTTAAATTCATTAGAATGTTTCTGAAGATTAGGAATATCAACTGTAAATATTGTTTTTCATAATAATTTTTGTCTTTCTAGTTTTACATTAACACGTAACTTACACCTTACTAATCGATGATCACTTCCTGTGTTAAATTTATTAAGAACATTACAATCTTGAAATATGTATTTTCTGTTAGTCAAAATATAATCCAATTCTGCTGTACCTTCATTTGGATGCTTCCATGTCCATTTCCTTTTAACATTTTTCTCAAAAAATGAATTCATAATATAAAGTTTTTCTTTTTCTGCAAACTCCACAAGTCTATGTCCTCTCTCATTTCTATTACCATAACCAAAATTACCTACAGCAATTTCATCTTTCATTTGTCTGCCAATTCTAGCATTAAAGTCTCCCATAACAATTTTAAAATGTTGTTTACTCTGATCAAAAGCCTTTTGTACATCCATATAAAAATCTTCTACTACTTCATCACTATGAGAACTTGTTGGGGCATAAACCTGAATTATCTGCATTTGGTATCTGCTATTAAGTTGTATAACTAATCTTGCCACTCTGTCTGATACACCATCAATCTCCACAATATTGTTCTTCCACTTTTTATTTATAATGAATCCTACTCCACTTGTATTTTTAATATGTGTGCCTTTATAATAGAGTATATGTCCACTTTTTAAATCAATTGTTTCTTCACCTTTTCTTCTAACTTCACAAAGTCCAATAATGTCCCATTTAATATAAGACAGTTCTTCTTCTAATTCTTGTAATCTTCCTTCACTTGAAAGTGATCTGCAGTTGTAAGTACCTAAATAAAAAGTCATCATCAAATGGCAGCCTAGGTCCACAATCAGGGGATTCTTAGCACCCTTTGCCTTCAGCCACCAACCGCTGCCTTGGTTGGTGACTTTACAGCCTCCTAGGAATAAGGGCCATGCTTTATTTTTATCTGTCATAATTGTAGGTAAAAAGCCAATAAACTCACCACGCTGGCTAATGCGTGTTGGTGAGTAGCCCATCCATGTTTGTATACTATATGAATAATCACATAGTAATAACAGCTGCAATGACAAGAATGTATGAAGTGGACATTAGGAATTTGCCCTGCTCGGTTCCTTTAAGGCCTCCAAGAGGAATCAAAGGGTCTCCTTTCAGTTAATAGCAAACTCCTTTCTGCAGCCAGTAAAATTATATAAAACAAAATAATTACAAATGTCTAAGATTGATTAAGAAATCAAGAGTTGCTTAAAATTGAAATATTGAAAGTAAAAATATTAATCAGTTAATAAGTGCATAAATAATAGATTCAATTTTAATCACCTTCCATGATTTAATTATTTGGATGGTGATATCAGATTTTACAGATTTACAAAAAAGTATCACATGACCTATGAGAATTTATGAAGACAGAAAAGAATCATGATAAATTAAACAAAAAAAGGAGATAAATCCATGATTTTACTGATTTTTAAAAAAAAGTTGTTATAGATAACTGAATGCTTAGTTTCTAAGGAGTTCAACTGATATTGGAACACAAAAAGAACACTTAAGCTGCTATTCAAAATTATTGACTAGTACAGCTTATTACATTATTGCCTTGAATCAGTAAATAAAATTTATTGATAATAGAATATGTATTAAAAATATACTTTCAGAAGACTATAAAATGATATGTAATTCATATATATATATATATATATTCTAAAGTAAAAAATAGTGGCTAATATAAGAAATTATGTGGAAAACCATCATCATCATCACCATAAAATAACCAATCAAATTAAATATAAAAAGAATGAGCGTGAGAGATCAGCAATTAACAAAACTAATCATAACTTCATCCAATATTAAACAAAAGTAATAAAATCATTAATCATCATGAACAATCCAACAACAGTCACAAAAATCAGCAGTCAACCTTGTGACTGGATTTAAAAGAAGTACTTTATAAACAGGCTACTTATCTAGCCACTTCCAATTTTGGAGCAGTTTATATAAACAATAATTCTGGATGTACATTTCTTACTGTTAATTCATCAGAATACAACAATAAAAATAATACTGGGATAACAGAAACATAATGATAATCATCAATGCTCTGGACATATTATACTATTAATGTATTGGTCAATTATAAACTTAATTTCTAAGTAAAAAGTAAAATATAGTGCATGGACTTTAAAAGATATATCTTTGTGCCATTAAGGGTTAGCATCTGGATGTCCAAACACTAACATAAACCCCTAAGCTCTATAAGTAACCATTATACTCTAATCTATCTCAGAAAGCAAGAATTCTTTAAACTATTACTGTGAGCAAGAGAAAAATACATAAATATATACCATAATTAAATAGCTTTATTGGGATAATTTAAACATCCCTAAACTTTAAGCTATATTGAAATCATATTATACACACTGCCAATTCATGGAACAGATATATGGAAGAACTAAAACATTAACACTAAAATATTTTTTAAATAATTATTTAATAAACTAACTTTTTAACAATAAACAAAAATTAGACAATGACATGATAATATAAAAATTTAAACTTATTCATTTTATCAAAAAATACTTTCATAAAAATTATAATTAATTAGATGATTTTTATTCATTAAATTAATTAACTTTTGCTTTCATTGATTTATTTTTTCAAATAACAATAGTTGACAAAACAACATTTCCAAGATCAGAGATAACAAGCTTTAATTTCGATCAATTAATCTTTTACATTTTGGAGGGAAAATCTAATAAAAAGACATTTTCAAAAAAAAAAAAAAAAAATTTAATAAAGTCAAATATTCCACAATTTTTTTTATAATTTTGAAAAGAAAAATTGAATGGATTAAAAAAAAACATGTTTCATGAGAAAATATTAAATTAATGAAACTATTCAAAAAAGATCAATTCTTAGTTTTATAACATTATTAACTTTATAAAAACTCTTTTTTAAATGATAACGGAAAACACAATGTGCACATTAAAAAACCTTTAACCATAGTTTTAAATTTATTTGTAGTTCTCCTTTGTAGTTATAATTTTACAGTTTCCATATTGATTTTCTTCTCAAAATCTATATTATTTACATGATTAATTTGTTCTTTTCTTGGTATGCAGTATTTTCAGGTTAACCAGCAGCAAAAATGTATCCATTTTCTTTCTAACAAATTTTCTAGATCTAATACACAGAGATATTCATATTCTTGGCTGAAGTCATGTTTAAAGATTACTTCAGGCATAACCTCTTCTTTTTTACATTTTTTATAGATTGCAGGCTATAAGTAGGAAGATGATATCTAGCTTTCATCTAACTTAGCACATGGTTTTTATTGTGAAAAACATTTTATAACTAAAATCATGGTGTGCTAATAGCTTGTTTAAAACTTCTGCTGTTCTATGCAACAACTTTGTTAACACTTCTGCTTCTTTTCTTTTTTAGAAGCTAAGTCAGGAATTTCTTTTCTCCTATTGTCTTCTTCAGTAGCTGAATCAATATTTTTTCTCCTCTTTTTTTTTTCAACAGCTGAGTCAAGACTGAATGCTTCTCATAAGAAACTTAGGTTTTCTACTTTTTGTATCTCTCTTTTTATTATCTTCTTTTTTGTGATTGCTTTCTTCTATTTTCTTAATAATATTTCTTTTTGCTGATTAATTGTCTTCTTTTACTTTTTTTAAAAGCATCTTAATTTTTTCTGTTCTTTTGGCATCCTCATTTTTATTGATTTTTTTATTATCATCATCTTTGCTTTATCTCTTCTTTTGTTAATCTTTTCTTTTTGTAAATCTCTTTTTTTATCTTTGTTGATGTCTCAATTGCTTGCTGATTTTTTTCATGATCACATTATTTCTTTATCTTTTTCAATTTTCATCTTGTCAGCATATATGTTTTTATTACAAAACTTTTAATATTCAAGAAAAATTGTGTAATTATATTTACATACAAAAATACAAATATGAAACATCACCTCCCCTTCCAAGCAATATTCATTTTACCTAACACTACTACCATTATTATTACATCTAATCTGCCTGTCTTTAAAGCTTATTGTCTTAATACCTGGATTTATTGGTCTAAATTATTTATTTCCTCTACTTGATTCTCCATATCTATATTGTCTATGTGTGTGTGACTGATTTCCAATTCACTAATATTTTATTATTATTTATTTTTATTTTAAGTGCATATACATGTACAAAAACAAGTTTCATATCACAAACCATTTATCAAAACCTTTTTCAGAGATCTGATAAAACTCTGACAGCAAAATAATGCATTGCGACCTGCAATCCTGGGATAGATACAGAATACAGCCACTGGATTATAAAAAAACAATGCAGCTGAATACCAGAAGGTCTATCTCAATTTAGACACTATAAGCTACCAATAATCTAAAATAATGCAAAAATCTTTGTAAAATCTTGCTTCATTGAGCCCCAGAGGCTGGTAAATACAGAAATTTGCCTTTCTGTTTTCCTTGAAGACATAGAAGGTGGAGATGATGACAGAATTACAGTATTGGAGCCATTATAAACATTAAAAAATCTAAAAATCTGAAAGTGAGGTGGAGCAATGCCTGAAATAGACCACTTCTTGAAACTGCATAAAAACATTGTATCCTCAAACCAATGACAAAATCCTCCAACCATCATCAAAACTGAACATAAATCTAAACAACTACAGCAGTCAAAATCTCAATCCAATCTCCTAAATCATACTTTGATTTTCTGTTTAATTTTAAACATGAATTCCACAAATGTACATTGGTATCGTTGTTTTATAATTAAATTACAACTTTATCATCCTCTATACTCTTGTCACATTTCACAGTTAATACATTTAAAAATTAATTCTGTATCAAAAGTGACAGTTTTCTTTCCAGGTGTATTTCTAAGGTTCAAATTATGTTGTCACTGATAAACAAAACTTAATCATTACAGGATCCACTGTTGGATTGCCATTTTTAATAGTATAACAAATAATGGTTAATATAGAAAAAATATGGGAAGATGAAAACCCATCACCATCATCATCCCCATAAAATAACTAATAAAATTAAATATAAAAGGAATGAATGAGCATGAGAGATAAGAAAAATACTAACTGTAATTTTACCCAACATTAAACAAGATTATTCAAATCTTTTATCATCATGAACAATCAACAGCATTCAAAAAAATCAAGTCAACCTTATTACTGAATTTAAAAAAAGTACTTTATAAACAGGCTACTTATCTAGCCACTGCCAACCTTGGGTTAGCTTATATAAATAATAATTTTGGATGCATATATCTAAGTGCTGATCCATTATAATGCAAAAATAAAAAATAATGCTGGATACATAAACATGCTAATTATCATAAAACCTCTGACAATACAGTACTATTAATTTACTGGCCAACTATAAACATAATTTCTCATAAAAAAATAAAATAAATGGTAGTGCATGGATTTTAAAGTATATACCTTTGTGCCATGCAAGGTTATCATGTGGATGTCCAAACACTAACATAAACCTCTAATCTCTATCATTATGCTCTAATCTTGCTCAGGAAACAAGAACTCTATAAACTATTACTGTGAGCAAGAGATAAAGAAATAAATATAATAACTTATTCTAAATAATTTTAAATAATTTATTGGCTTAATCTACTATAATTAAATAGTTTTACTGGGATAATTTAAACATTCCTAAATTCTAAACTGTATTTAAATGAAGTCACACACAATGGTGATTTATGAAACAGATAGTTGGGGGAAAAATGACATTAACACAAATAATTTTTAAGCAATTATTTTATAAACTAAATTATTAACAATAAGCAAAAATTAGATAATGGCATGATAATATAAAAATTTAAATTTATTCATTTTATCAAAAAAATAGAGTTTCATCAAAATTATAATTAACTAGTTGCTTTTTATTCATTAAATTAATTAACTTTTGTTTTCATTAATGTATTTTAGATAACAGACATTGGAAAAACAACATTTTCAAAATCAGAGACAACAATCTTTAAATTAGATCAATTGATTTTTTAAGTTTTAGAAGAAAAAAAATCAAATAAAAAAACATGTTTCAAAAAAGAATTTTAATTTTAATAAAATAAAATTCCCCAAAAAAACTCTTTATAATTTAAGAAGAAAAATTCAATGGATTCCAAAAAATTCATGCATAACAAGGAAATATTAAATTCATGAAATTATTCAAAAATATCAATTCCTACTTTTATAAAACAATATACACATAAAAATACCTTTAACCATGTTTTAATTTTTTTGGAGTTCTTTGTAGATATAATTTTCCACTTTCCATGTTTTTTCTCTTGAAATCCATGTGTGTGATTAATTTATCTTTTTTTTGGCATGCAGTATTTTCAGGTTATCAAACAGCAAGAATTTATCCCTTTTTTTCCAATAATTTTTTTAGGTCTAATACACAGAGGCACCCATGTTATTGGCTAGAGATAAGGTTGCAGAATATTTATATATATATTTAATCACATATTTCCATGTATTTTTTAATAATAAAAATTAGAAATGAGGAGATATCATCCATGTAAATATAAATAACTTTTAACTTTTGATATTATTTGTGGTCATTTTTATTTATGTGAATATTAATTATCTCCTCATTTCTATTTTTTATTATAAATATTATTTTAAGAAAAACAACAACAGTAAAATATAATAGATTTAGAAGTTTTTAAATATATATTTTATTGAAATAAATTCTGTTTGTGAAATGAAGTGAATTATATTTGATAAAAACTGATTAAAATTTATTTATAGTTATAGTTTATTTACAATAATATTTTGGCTACTGTTCTCTTTTGCTTATATTATTATTTCTAAAATACAGCTTAGTGTAATCAGCATATCTCAGATAAAAATATTATTTTTAACTTGTTATAAAAAAACTAAGAAGTGAATAAAAAATATAAAGCTCTTTAAAAAGTTCATAGTAGAAAGTGAAACTAGATACACTTTAAAGTATTATTTAGAGTTAATTGGCCATCAGTCAAGCAGTTGATGCACCCAAACTAATATGTTTCACATTTAATATATTTATTTGCCATATAAGATTTTTTATTACAAAACAGTTTCTTAACAGGCATTCCATCAGCAAGAAAAATATAGATTTGAAGCTTAAAAAATATTATTTTCTATAATGTTTATCATGCAGATATTGTTTAAATGTAAACAAAATAGATAAAAACAGGCAAAGATATCTTTCATACTAAAATATATATTAATTTGTAAAGAGAAGAAAACATTTGGAGAGTGTAAACTATGGCAGATACTTAAAAAAAGTAATTAATTACTAGTTATATCAAGTAATAGAAAAAGACAAATAATTAAAATGAAAGCAAGAGATTCCAATAATCTATTAAATCTACTTATATATAAAAATGATTATGATCAAAGTGCTTAATTGTACTACAGTAGTATAAGATTTATAACCACTCACTGATGGATACCAAATGGATCAGTTATTTTAAGTTTTGTACTATAGTCTTTGTGCAGAAAATGTAATAATATTTGTTTAGCAGTATTAAAACCCTTTCAATGATGATTATATAATTGGCCGAATGAGTTAAAAATCAAAACTTAATTGGCCAACTCAACTTTAACAAAATCAATTGTTAAAATAGATTCACTTTTAATAATATAAATACGTTAGTTTCGTTTGTAAAAAGTATATTAATAATTTGTCAGATTATGAAATTAAACGAAAGTCTTTTCAAAAATAAAATTTGATTTATAATTTAAAAAATATTCAATTGTGGTGAAATTAAAAGTAACCGCTATTTGACCAACCAAAAAGATTTCTGACGCAATAATTTTTTTTTTCACTTTTACGTTACGATAAATATGTAGCAATAAATAAATAATTCTTGGTAACATCTTAACTATTGTTCTAAAATAATTTGATTTTTAGTATTATTTTATCAATAATAATTTGTAATTCAATTCAAATATTGTTTAAAATGTTGTAAACATTCATTTATCATTTTCGAAATAAAACACAAAATGAACGTAACTTTTTACTTTTTGGCAGCCATTTTCCTTTTTGACAGAAGTTTGTCAGCCAATAAGATTCAAGAAAAGATGGTGAGAAGGTGGTGTTTTGGTTTTTTTGACATATATGGTCATTTTTATTGATTTTTTACTTGTAAAATAATTCTGAAGAGGGCACCATTTTACAGAACTTTTGAATTTCTTTTCAATGACGTATAATATGTATACGTGGGATAAAAAGTAGCCAATTTAGAGTGACATCAAATCTTCTCATTTTTTTACAAGTCAGGCAGTTAAAGAATTAATACACTGTGCAGGCTTACACACACCTACCCATATATAATGTAATATATAAGGGATTCAAACTCAGACTCTCATATGACCCTCCACTATTTATGCCATTTCATAGTTGCTGATGTTCCATCATCAAATTTTAATGAAATGGATGGCTGAAGAGTTATGGGTTGGAGTAGTTTGAAGCCTGTCCATTAAAGTATGAAGATTAGCTATCTTAATATAAAGCTGAGCACTGATTATATATATGTGTGGAGATAGTAATCTGGATCAACTGATGATTGCTGGTTTAGCATGAAATACATATGTTGGTGATTATTTATCTATTCAACATGTGTATTATCATGTCGGTCAGCAATATGACATGGCATGGAGAACTGAGGGTCGTGTGAAAGTCTGAGTTCGAACCCCTTATATATTAGCAGTATTATATAAATTCATGATTACTTACACAAATAAAAAGTATTAAATTGTTCTGTAAGAGTGAACTTTGCAGAAATTTTTTTAGGAGTAACAAATGATACCGCAGATCCTTTAACATATACACACGGATAGAGAGAAAAAATTATTTCATAATTTCATGTAAACACATACCTTCATTTGAATCAGCTAATTATTTGCATAAATTATGATCAGAGATAAAACACTGTAGACATTTGAAAAATAGATAATCGGCTATAGTTATTAATATTACTTTGTTTTGTTACTTCAATACATAAATTATTGGTTGTAATGATATTGATAATATGATGTGATAATAATATTAATAATAAACAATTGAATGACTTATTGTTCCATAATAAGGATAAGTTTTTTTTTAGATTAGCAGAAAAGTTTTTGAAGTCAAGATTTGAAAACTTAGGACAATCAGATGAAGAATTTTTAAAAAATCCTATAAATATTTTTCATCTAATAAAACGCATGACTACGGAATTTAGAGCTGTACATAAAAATATGGACATAAAGCATTTGGGAAGTAAGTGCAATTATAAAAATAAAATAAAAGATTTAAATTGAGCATTATATGTACATATAATTTATTATATTATATATAGAGCTCACAAAATAAGTTCTTAACAAACTTTGAGAATATCCTCAACCCCCAGACTGGTTTCTGCTACTGGAATCATCAGTGAGGTGCTAGGATATTCAAGCATTAGATTAAAAATACAAGCGACTAGTCTGGGGTTGATGATATTATCAAAGCTTGTTAAGAATTTATTTGCAAGCTCCATATATAACATTTGTAAACACAAGATTATTAAAAATAGGTCATGTGACATAATCAATAATATTATGTCCTATAAATAAGTCCAGAAAATAGTTACATCACAAATTCATCCATTTCTCCAATCAGTTCTGTTTATTGCCAAGCTCTTCAATTTGACTTATTACTTCCCATATCTTATATCATGCAGCAAGGTCAATCTTTTCCTTCCTTCTAGTTTCCAATCACAATTCCCTCCAACTTTCCTTAAACTATTATTTTTTCTTAGTATATGCCTAATCCAGTTTCTCTTTCTATCTCTATTTTTTTCAATCTCCTTTTGTAATAAGAGTACAAAACTCTCCATACTCATTTCTTCATTTATCTTTTCATTTATCCATCCATCCATCTCCATGATTACATCTCAAAGACTTCTAATCTGTTCTTAATTTTTTTTACTTATTGTCCATGTTTCACAATCATAAAATAATATATTCCACACATAGCATTTAATTAATCTTTTCCTTAATTCTCTCTTCAAAGTTCGCAAAATACTTTTTTTATCTTAATAAATGCATTCTTTTCTAATGTTATTCTTCTTTTAACTTCATTTTTGCATTCCAATAAATGCACAAAAATTCTTTTTATAATGATTTTGTCATCAGATACAAAATATGTTAAGTATTCATAATTATTTAAAATATTCAGCCTTTTTCAATTATAAACCTAACACACATACCTGTAAGATATATAGATAAAAGTTGTATTTTTATAAATTTTGATAATACTGTTATTCATCCAATGTCAATGTGTAGTACTTAAATTATGTATTTTAGAGAGGAAAGACTGTGTAGTCTAACCAAAAGTATTAGTTACCTTTAATTAAATTTGTTTCATCAATGCATGTGGTTTGTTAGCATTCTACATAATATCAGACTTCATATAATTGTTGGTCCTCATAATTTTTATAGCTTTGCAACTTTATTAAATATTTTACCACTCAAATGTCAACCTATTGATTTAAATAATTTAGTATACTATTACCAATAATATTAATCATCAATACGATTTTCAATTAGTATATTTTAATTAGCATACACACATATGCATTCTGTCTTATTTATATATAATAAATAATCATAGCTTTTTAAAAAACATCTATGACTGAAATAGAAGAAACCCTCTCACACTGATGTATGTTACACTAAAAACCATGTAAGAGAGATTAACAATCTGTGGTAACCATTCTGTATTTAAACACTGTTGTTATATAAGCTATGTTTTTGACATCTATACATAATTAAAAAAAAATAGACAAAATTCACTATATAATTTCAAATCCACATCAAATTCTTAGCTGATATAATAACAAAGCTTAATGAAAGTGGTTACACTGGTTATCATTCTGTCTTTCACATCACATAGCTTAGTCAGGAGTATGTCTTAGCTCCTCACTGAGATGAGCCAAAAGCTTAAAACCAATCAGTCTGAGAATATAGATAATTCTAGATAAAGATTTTAATATATATAGGGTATATGAGCACAGACTTTCACATGACCCACCACTCTCCACTCTATCTAATAACACTGATACATTCAAACACATATATACTGAAAAGATAAATAATCACCATATATTACATATATAGACACAGGTATATTATAAGCCTGTGTTTCAGTTATTATAAAGATTTTAAATGTTTTCACTTCCAGCACTTATCAATGAGCTTGTTAGAGCTATTGATACACTCCCTATGTTACATATCTGTAATACAAGCCTAAAAACAGTCACACAATATATGACTTGCTTTATTGATTATATATATATATATTGTAATGGTAGAAATCTGAGTTATTTTTTTGTGTGTGTTCTGCATTAAGTTTAAAATTTGAACTTTATGTGTATTTTTTTTCTCTTTCATTTTTAAAAGGAAACAGTTTCATATGTAAATATTGTTACTAGGGTATTAATGTTTTGAAAGTTTTATTTTGCAACAATAGATTGTTATTTACAGTTACAAATAGTTTTGATTTTTTTTTGATTTTACTAATATCAAAATTGAAAACGAATAAAAATCCTTATGCTGCTTTCCCACAAAATAATAATCAGAAAATAATAATAATTTATACATTAAAAAGCTTTTTATCAGCACCTGCTTTGGTGTCCTTTTCAAATGTTACTAATCTATTTAACATATAGGGTATATGAGCACAGACTTTCACATGACCCACCACTCTCCACACTATCTCATAACACTGACACACTTGAACACATATATGTTGAAAAGATAAATAATCACCAATATACATATTTCATGCTAAACCAGCAATCATCAGTTGGTCCAGATTACCATCTCTACACATATATGCTATAAGTGCTCAGATATATATTAAGATAGCCAAACCTGCTGGTTTAGCATGAAATATGTATATTGGTGATTATTTATCTTTTCAACATATATGTGTTCAAGTGTATGAGTGTTATGAGATAGTGTGGAGAGTGGTGGGTTGTGTGAAAGTCTGTGCTTATATACCCTATATATTACATATATAGACACAGGTATATAATAAGCCTGTGTGTATCAGTTAATTTATTTAACGTTAACAGATCACCTGACAAAAAACCTTGCAGTGTCCAATAATGGAATTAAAACAAACAATAATATAAATAATTAAAACAAATCAAAACCCTCATATATAAATTGAATAATTACAAAACAATTGATTATATCATAACATTATGTTAAACAATATTACATGCATTTTTTATACAATTATATATATATCATCTTATATAATTTTCCTTTCATTTTTAAACAATCAATTATTAACCAAATTTGTAGAAAGTCTTATAAATATTTATACAATTAGTCAAATTATTTTTAATATAATAAGTTTCATATATTTGAAGACAAATATATGAAACTTATTATATTAAAAATAATTTAACTAATTGTATGAATATTTATAAGACTTCTACAAATTTGGTTAATAATTGGTTGATTAAAAATCAATGGAAAATTATATAAGATGATATATACAATTGCATAAAAAATGCACGTAATATTGTTTAATATATTGTTATGATATAGTCAATTGTTTTGTAATTATTCAATTTATATATGAGAGTTTTGATTTGTTTTAATTATTTATATCATTATTGCTTGTTTTAATTCCATTATTGGACACTGGGTGGTTTTATGTCAGGTGATTCATAACTTTAAATAGATTACTAACATTTGAAAAGAGCACCAAAGCAGGTGCTAAAAAAAGCATTTTAATGTATAAAAATATTATTTGATTATATAGCTGTTGTAAAGAATTATTATTTTCTGATTATTATTTTTTGATTTTAATAAAAATTTTGATTTTGATTATATTACTCTTTGATTCTTTTGATTTATTGCACTCGTTATTATTTATATGTTCAGGTTATGAAATATAATTAATTGTAAGGGTCTATTTTGTTTTCACAACATATGTTACTATGGAATGAATTATGGGTAAAATATTTTTATTTAAAGTATAATGACTGAAATACAGGCTTATTATATACCCGTTTCAATATATATAGGGTATATGAGCACAGACTTTCACAACTCACCACTCAATGCTATAATATAATATAAATAAAGATGTGTGTTTATTTTATATAAGTAAAATATCATTAGTGGTGTTTTAATATATGTGTATAATTTTTTTTTAAATACGGAAGTTATCTTTTTTTTGTTATTATTATTGTTTATTAAAGTTGAACTTTGAACTGAGAATATTGCTGGATTTAAAAGTAGAAGAAAATTTTTAGATTGTCATAAAGATGTGACGTCAATAAAAGTAAAACAAGAACAACAATATTTTTTGGGATAGATATATAAAAAGTAGTTGTCGATAGAATAGCATTTTTGTTTCTTCTTTTTACATTTTCTGTTTATGCTGGTATTATCCCAAATCGGTTTTATTTTGTTGTTTATTTACCAATATGATTTAATCATATAAAAGAAAGAATCAATTATTTTGATTAATGTAATTTATTTATTTAAGAAGTTGATGGTAATGTGGAGACAATTATGGAGTAGATAAAGAAAATATATTTATCTAAAAAGACTGCAGAGAACTGAGGGTTTGAGAGATTAAACAAGAAGCAAGCTATCAGACGATGTCCAAATAAAGGTGTTGTAATTTTGTAGTAAAGTAAGTTCTGAAAATGAACAAGAAAAGTTTGCATAGATTTTCAAAAATATTGATATTTAATAATTTGCTGCTATACTGAAATATCTCATCAATTAATAATATTCTTATTATCAATAGATTGATATTAAAGCTGAAATGCGTTAATTATTGTTTGTTAATTCTATTCAAATCAAAACAGCATTAATTCGACCTTATCAAATGTAATGAATTTTTTTTTTTTTTTGTCAATATTACATATGGATATAAGCTTAGGAAAACTTCGAATTATATATAACACTAACATCAAATGTGGATAAAACCTTAATACTACCAATACCTATGAAATCAAGAAGGATTTTTAAATCAATCAAAATCTCGTGGGATTTGTGTTGACCGGAAAGTATTAGAGACAAAGGTCGTATATAAATATATTCTTTTCTTTTGTAAAAATATGTGTCTTCTTTTATTTTGTAAGATTAATAGTTTTATATGTGTTTATGTCTCCAAAAAAA
Organism: Epiperipatus broadwayi; assembly: GCA_028023455.1. Taxonomy (NCBI): domain Eukaryota; kingdom Metazoa; phylum Onychophora; class Udeonychophora; order Euonychophora; family Peripatidae; genus Epiperipatus; species Epiperipatus broadwayi. Next base: position 200,804 of record JAQFVV010000712.1, on the reverse strand, counting down.
AAATAAAAATGATTGTAATAATAATTTTAGTTGACTGCTTGTAGATATATGTGTGTGTGTTTTAGGATGAGAGAAAGGTAAAATATCTATACATCCTCATTTCTATATAAAATAGGATATTAAATATTGGTAAAGTTAAAAGTTAAATTATTTGTTTGTTGATAAAATGTAGTGAATAAATTATATATATTTTTTGTAAATAAACTTATGTTAAATTTAAAATATTCAAAGCAGTTATTAATTTATAGATAGTTTTCCACATATATATAATCGCGAATATATTTCGCTTGTAAATTATTTTTTTTTGTGCTATTGAAATTCGTTCGCAAATAAAACAAGTGAATGGGTAAGATGAGGTATTATTTTCATTATATCAATTTTATACAGCATTATTATATTATCATATACTAAGCATTTATATTAGATAAGTTCATATATATATAAAGGAAAATTCGGGATTTATAATCATTACTTTGATTGTTATATAATAGGCATGCATAATAAAAATGGAAATCGAAAATTTAGATCAACTGTAATATATTTTAAATCTGTTTTCTATAAACGATATAATGCTATTACTATTGTTAAATATTATATGCTAATACATTTATTAGTGGGAGTGCATTATTGTTGGTTAAAAGTTGTCAGCAATTATCTAAATCATGGCATATGTTGAATGGTAATCGAATACTATAGTTTTAATTATAGCAATTTGGTTATGTTAATCTTTGATATTTATTAGAACATTTATAATGGTCTGTTAATAAAATCTATTATATTTCTTGGGAGTTTTGCATTATTTGGTAAAGGTTTATTTTAGCGGCCCCAATATGTTGGCCCTCTATTGTTGAAAATTATAATTAAATTTTTTGAAAATCTTACGTATATGCTACTATATTACATTAAAATTTATTCAATGTAAATTACGTATATACTACTATATTCTAATTACATTAAATTTATTCAAATGTAGGAGGTAATAAAAAAAAACATTTACCTTTTTAAGCATAATTGTGTCCTATCCATACTAGGAAGTTGGAGAAAAAAGTGGTATTGCTGCATCTATTCTGGAAGTCAAATTCATGCAGGTACAATGAAAAAAAAGTTCTGCTGGTACCAGATTGGAATTTCAGCTTACGCTTTGCTCTCATCTACATATTTTCAATATTCTGGGTGGGTATGCCTTGGTCTTCGGGATGCACAAAGTTGTCCTGATGGATGACAACCGAATGCGTATATACCCTATTGTTGAGACTGCTGATATTATTGTATACAGCCCAGCCATCTGAAATAATGTGTGTACCTGGTAAAATGTACTGCTGCATCAGGCCTTCCAGTATACCAGCCATCCTGTCTGGAACTTCTGTCAAGAAGCACTTCCTTGATCCTCTTTCTATACCACCAAAGACCCAATGACTTCTTCTTATAACCCCCCTGTGATATTTGTGGTGGAAATAATAATTCTTGTAGTTCTTCAGAAGGAGTCTTCGTGCAAGCCATTTGATGGCCAATTCTGGAGTTTGGATGGCATTCTATAACTGATGCATATTCCAGTCTTTTGCCAGAATAGCAGCAACATTCAAAATTTCATCATCTGGAACTAAACATGTAGCAGCCATTTTTTCCAACTATAAAACTGTACACGTGTGAGCATAATTTGAACTTTTGAACACCGAGGGTGTCTTTTTTTTGTAATGTGCTATAAATATAGATAGTTTAAATTCTTAAGTTGTAGATAATATAGATTCTTAAGTTTCAAATAAATTAAAACTAATTATTTTAATTAATGTCGTGTAATTAATCCAACATTCAAATCCTTTAAAAGGGTAAATGTTTTTTTTATTATCTTTTACATTTGAATAAATTTTAATGTAATTGTAATATAGTAGCATATATGTAAAATTTTCGAAAAATTTAGTTATAATTTTAAACAACAGAGGGCCAACATATTGGAGCCACTAAAGTAAACCTTTACCTATTATTTGCTTAGTTGTTGAATAGATATATAAATCTCTTATAAATAAGGTTTCTTTTATTAACATTATTATTTATTTTGCAAATGAATAATTTAAAGGAAGGCTGAACTAGATTAGTATTTCATTCTGTTATCAGGGTAATATAATTATTGTGGGTGGATTGAATATTTCGATTTGGGTTGGGAGGTGTCTCCACTCTTAATTCAAATTAAATGCTATAGGTAAAGAATATTAAAGGGGTTATATGCTTATGATTTAAAAGGGTATTTAAACATTAGAAAGAGAAGTCAGTGTTTATTTTAGTCCTTCTTTCTGAGCTCTAGAAAAGACTATTTATTTATTATTATTGATGATTGACTTAACAAGAACTTAAATTGTGTGTGCATCATTAAATTGATCGATTTATAACCTTGTGTAGAAGTCACTCACCGGCTGTCGGTTACAATATATATGGAATTAGATGTGACATTCATCTTATTCAGTTTTAAGTACCACAAATCATAAGAAAGCTTGAAATTAAAATTTTAGTTTTAATATGTATAACTTCAATATTATTTTTCTAATTAAGCAGGTCTGACAATGAATCATTATATACAAGAAACTTTAACTATGTCAAAATATATGTCAATTCATGTTGAATATTTTTAAATTTTCATTAATTTTAGAAATTTATTTTCAAATGTTATAATAAAATTTATTTATTTAAAATATGATCATTGCAAAAAGTATGTGTAACAACACACATATGCACACATTCACACACACATATAGTAAAACAATCTAATCTTTATATGTTGCTCATACTAAAAAGGTAGTCTTCTTTTTTTACATTTTCCAATAAACTTAAAAGCTTCATTTATGGCTAACTTGTCTCATGAAAATGGTTTTGCCACTTGATTTTAATTTAAACTGAGTTTTAAAACAAATCCAAATATAAACAATTTTTTACATATATGAGTTGATATGGGAATTGCTTTGATAATTTTAATTTTTACATATATATAATAAATGGGGATATTTTTATGTAATAATTAAAAAATATATTAGTAGTTGTGATGCTATTGAAATTCCTCCTGATAAATTATTTGCTCTAGTTGTCAACAATGAGTTTTTTGTTTTGAGTGTACTTAGAAACAATACAAAGTTTCCATGTGGGTCATGTCATTTGTGTAATGAACTTAGAAACAATACAAAGTTTCCATGTGGTTCATGTCATTTTTGCAGTGAATCTGTAATAAGTGATGTACAAATTACACTTCTTCAATTTTACAATATAGCAACAGCCAACTTTTTTAATATTTTGATATGTGATCAGCCTTATTATTAGCATTTCTTCAGGTTATATTGCAATGTATTTGTTATTTTGATATGGTATTTAATATAAGAAATTAAAAAAAAACAACTAAAAGTTTTATGAAATTTAAAAAAATAATAACGTATCTTTCTCAAGCAATAAAATGAAAGTTATTGATTTAGTAGTGGCAGAAAGTAAGAACTTTAAAATATTCTGACATTCTATCAAAAAAGCATAAAGTTTGAATAGTTTAACCAAGAATTTGAAATGGAAAACAGCAATAAAAGTGATTGTATACATTTAAAGCTGATACAGAATTACAAACTTCAAGGTAATAGAGTTCTGATAATGAGCCTACTATTATGTTTTCATAAAAAATAGTGAAGAAAAGAAAAAAAAAACTATCTGTCAAAACATCTTTAATTATGATGAAGGTCTGATGCTTTACTATACATAGTATTTAAAAAAATATAGATACAATACATTATTTTTTTTATTATTTTTTATTTTTTGAGTGGATGAATGAGCACACATGCAATTAATATATATGTAAATGTGCACTCACAATTTATTATTAATAATTTATATTATTATTTTTTTAATTTCATTTTTATATAAACTTAATTTATTTGTATACTTTATACACATAAAATCATTACAAAGAAATAAAGTCATGGGTCACATGACCTAATTTAACAAGCTTGTATTACAAATGTTATATCTAATGATTAAATATCCTATCACTTCACTGAGGAAGCCAGTAGCAGAAACTGGTCTGGCCTTGGGAATATTCTGCAAGGCTTCTTAGGAGCTTATTTGCGAGCTCTATATATAACATAAAATCATGTATGTGATGTCTATGTGCATGTGAATTCTAATGTTTTTTGTTTATTTACATTTTTTTAGACAGTATGTATTGAAATAGGATTTTAACCTGCTCCTTTAATTTTAATTATGCTTGTTACATTTCTTTTATCATAAATACATATACTTGTATTAACTAGCTCTGTAATCAATGATATGCAACACATGAAGCATGCAAGATTTTTTTTTTGGGAAAAATGGAATTCTCAAAAAAAATGTGTTACTATAAAAATATATATTTTTCTCTTTAAAAAGTAAAATAAAAATATAATAATGAATCTTACTTTTATAATAATGCAACAATTCTCTTGTTAGTATATAGGGTATATGAGCACAGACTTTCACATGACCCACCACTCTCAGTGCCATCTCATATTGCTGACCCACCTGATCACACACATGTTGAAAAGATAAATGATCACAAATATACGTATTTCATGCTAAACCAGCAATCATCAGTTGGTCCAGATTACCATCTCTACACATATATGCTATAAGTGCTCAGATATATATTAAGATAGCCAATCTTCATACTATTAACCACAAAAGAAACTACAAATATATATTTATTTTATATATTAAATAAAATTAATAATATTTAAAGGAAATCATAAAATTATTTCTTAAATTATGGGTTTGTTACATTTCCCAATTAATTAAAAACATTTAAGTTAAGTACATCACAATTCCAAGTAAGTGATAAATAAAAATATGTTGCTCACCAATCTATATTCAGGTTAGGCTGTTACTATGGAAATTACTTCTATGTTTATTGCATTTAAATATCAGTCCTACAACATTGAACACATACCATATAAGGCATGACATTTGTAGTCATATTTGAAAACTTACATGAATTGATTAATAACACTGATAGTAGATTGAAATATGTAACAAATAAAAAGCAAGCGGCAATTAGAGTATATAAAAATAAACTATAATAAGTTTTTAGTCAATTCTATTGAATATTAAATCTTTAAGATCATAATCATATAATAAAAAAACAGTTATCTCACATTATATATGTAATATATAGGATATATGAGCACACACTTTTACACCACCCACTACTCTTCACTCTATCTCGTAACACTGATACATTTGAACACATATATGTTGAGAAGATAAATAATCACCAATATCTGTATTTCATGCTAAACAAGCAATCATCAGTTGGTCCAGATTACCATCTCTACACATATATGCTATAAGTGCTCAGATATATATTAAGATAGCCAATCTTCATACTTTAATGGACAGGCTTCAATCTACTCCACACTCCAACTCTTCAACTAACCATCCAATTGAAAATCTGATGATGAGAATGCTCAAATGCATTATATATGTATTTTGACATTACACGCCCCCCTCCCCCCCACATATATATATATATAAATAAAATTTAAAACTTTTATGAACTTATAGATATAAACATTGAAATATAAATAAGGATATCTGTGCAATAATCTAAATAAAATTTTCAGCTATGATGTCAAAGTAACAATCGATTAAGTTCAAACCATATGACCTAGTTATAATAATCACATTAACTGGGCCGACATAGACTAAAAACTGGGCTTTTAGATTAATACTCAGATTATTATAAAAGTAGTAGTCAAATGAAGAATGGTAAGGTTGTTGGATTTGATGCAATACCTATAGAATTTTTGAGAGAAATGGGGGAATTTACTATGAAGGTAAGTAGTTGGACTTTACAATTTGATATATAATAGTGGAGTTTGGCCTGAAGACTTTTTAAAGAATTATAATGATTCCAATTGCTAAAAAGAAGAAAACTTCTAAATGTGAAGAGTATAGAACACTAAGTTTGTTATCTTATGCTTCTAAAGTTTGAGGATTTTAACTCAAAGGATTTATGGGAAGATAAATTATTATATTGGAGAAGAACAGTTTGATTTTCAAAAAGGAAAAGCATGAGAGATGCTATTGGTATTGTTAGGATAATTGCAGAAAGTTATATTGAAAAAGACAAAGGAATTGGTATATGTTTTGTGAATTTAGAAAAGGCCTTTGATAGAGTAGTCTGGAATAAACTTATGTCCATTTTAAGAGTAAAAGGAGTATTTTGAAAAGAAAAATGATTGATTTGGAATATGTATAATGGGCAAATGCTAAGAATTAAATTTGGGAGTAATGTGACTGATGAAGCGAATATAGAAAGTGGAGTTAGGCAAGGATATAGTCTGTCACCTGTTCTGTTTAATATTTATTTAGAAGACATGCTAAATAATTATTTGGACTGTGGAGGAGCAAATGTTGTAGGGAGAGTAATAAAGTGTATAGGATTTGCAGATGATATGGCTCTTATTACTGAGGAGCCAATAAACATCACATGATCACTACTTCTTATGCTTGCTTATAACTTATTAAAACAGGCAAAACTCACTATACTTATTGCCATAAACAGCAAGCTAGAGTAATCAATGAATTCCACAAGCCAGAAACTAGTCTGGGGATATTAGATGAATAGGCACTAGATGGAGATTTTATGCACAAGCCTTTTGGCATCCATTGATTACTCTAGCTTGCTGTGTGTGGCAATAAGTATAGTGAGTTTTGCACGTTTTGATAACAGTTATAAGAAAGCATAAGAAGTGGTGATCATGTGATGTTTATTGGCTTAAAATCCATCCTGCCTAATAGAATAGTGGTGGCTATGGTTATTAAAGAACTGAAGACACCAAAAGGTATGGGTACTAAACTAAGTTCAGACCTATATGACCATATAAGTCGATGAGCTTGGATTGAAAATATTAAGGTGTTTTCAATTTAAGACTCATAGTTTTGTAGTTAAGTGGAGATGAAAGGTGGCTGCTAGAGGGTTGCATTAGATCCTAAGATGTAGGTGCAGTGCTCTCAGATCCAAGGCTCCTCAATAATGAAGGCCATGAGCCAGAAACTAGTCTGGGGATATAGGATGAGTAGGCACTAGATGGGGATTTTATGCACAAGCCTTCTGGCATCCTTTGATTACTCTAGCTTGCTGTGTGTGGCAATAAGTATAGTGAGTTTTACCTGTTTTAATTACTGTGGAGGAAGAGGGTCTTCAGAATATGTTGAATAAATTGGAAAGGATGCATGGCATATGGAATGAAGATTAATATTAAAAAGACTGTTTATGGATAGGGAGAAATGCAAACAGACTGAAAATTGGTGTCCATCATAACATGGTCAACAAGTGAAGGGATTTAGATATTGAGTAGTTGGTTCAGTGAGAATGGAAGAAGTGAAGATGAAGTTAAATGGCAAAAGAGACATTTGTGAAGAGAAAGAAGATACTTTGTGGACCTTTGGAAAGAAAATTAAGAAAGAGATTAATTAAATGTTAGGTGTGGAGTGTATTAATGTATGGTTGTAAGACATGGATACTGAATAATAAAATTAAGAAACAATTGGAAGCCTTTGAGATGTGAACATGGAGAAGAATGGAAAAAATAAGTTGGATGAGTAAAATAACAAATGAAGAAGTCTTAAAAAGAGTAAATGAGAAAAAAAGATTAATTGAGAATATCAGAGAGAGAAAGAGAAACTGGATTGGACAAATATTAAAAAGAAATTATAGTTTAATGAAAGATGTTTTGGAGGAAATGGTGAGTGGAAATAAAAAGAAAGGATGGAAGAGATTGACATTAAAAATGATATGAGAGGTGAGAAGACTTATATGGAATTGAAGAAATGGGCAGGGAAGAGAATGGAATGGAAGAATGAATTAATTGATGTTGTGACTATTCTCTATTGGACATAATACTATTGATTGTTTGATTGATTGAGTAGTCATACAATATACACTTTGCATATATATAAAATACATATTTTGCGGGTTCATCCGTGTTAAAAACTTTTAATATTAATATACTGACATTTCGACTTGGTCACACAAGCCATCCACAGAGTTATAAAAGGTAGAAAGACGGTTGTAGAGGCGCTACAATCACTGATTTGAATAAAATGTTAAAATTCCACCAATAGCAAAAAATGTTAAATTTAGGAATTTTTTTTTTTTTTTTTTTAAAAAATAAAAATGCAAACTTCCTCCTATTTGGAAAGATTTTTTTAAAAAACATTCCTAAATTTAACATTTTTTGCTATTGGTGGAATTTTAACATTTTATTCAAATCAGTGATTGTAGCGCCTCTACAACCGTCTTTCTACCTTTTATAACTCTGTGGATGGCTTGTGTGACCAAGTCGAAACGTCAGTATATTAATATTAAAAGTTTTTAACACGGATGAACCCGCAAAATATGTATTTTATATATTTAACCCGTGCAAATCTTCGTTTTAACATATATATATATGGGTGTACATATGTGTAAAATGAGAAATAAATTTTTTGAATTGTCAAGAGTTTCTTTCACAATAAAGTTTTCTTATTAAATTAAAATGTTTCAGAAACTTACAGATATAACAATTTAAATATAACTGAAATCTTCAAGAAAAAATCTACAACTTCTTTTTTTACCTTAGATATAAACAAGCAACAACCAATTAAAACTGGTAGTGTAAATGAAAACCAGATGTCTAGAATTAAGGTAACAGTAATATCTATTCTGATTACTATTCTCATAATTAATTACATATTAAACTAAAAGCAGTCTGGTTTTTAGTTTAAAGTTGTTCAAAAACTTGTGCTATCTGGAGAAAATTGTTTTCTAGTAAGCATTTCTTTGAATGTCTTAAATAAATATTTTCTGACTATACTACCCTTTAAATAATCCAAATACTAAGCTAAAAGTAATCCATTTTTTAGATTAAAGTGGCCCAGAATGCTATTATTATTAGAAAATTATGAAATTTCTATTTGCACTACCAGTTTTAATTGATTGTTGTCATGGTTATGGCATCACTGAAAATATCTAGATTCTTACATTAATTTTTTTTTTTTACGTTTCAATGTGTATTTTAAAAGTTAAATTGTACAACAATCCATTTATTTGTTATATGCATACACAATATTATTACATTTTTATTATTAGTGATTTTATATGATTATGCGAAATCAGGAAATCCTCTTAAATTTGTCGGTGATGATGATTTGAAAGGAGTTGCAAAAGCCTTTGAACGACTTCAAATGACTTATGATTTGAATGTTGATGAGATGTCTAACGGTAGAATTTATTGGGGAATTGATCAAACATTTAAATTCACAGGTAATAATATTTCAACTATATTTTTTTTCATATTTTTAAAATTCTTTTTCCAAATAAAATGCTTTTATTAATTTATTTTTTCCTTTTTTTGTTTAAGTAAACAGTTTAACATTTAAAATTTTTCTTATGCAATATAAAAGTGATATAATTATTTTACACATCATTATATAACTTCACAACTTCCCACATACAAAAATTAGCATTATAACAAAGACTATATTAAAATATTGAATGCAGACTGACATTTGTTTGTTGTTGCTGTAGGTAAATAACAAAGAATTGGTAAAATTTTTAATATCTTTTGTAAATTTGCATTTTTAGGATATACTTTCATAAATATTAATTATTAATTATCATTTACAAATAATACTTGTAAAAATTCTATTTTGTTTCATTTCTTAGTCCTATATGAATACAATGGTTATCCAATATATAAAGTTTCGATGCTTATCTCTTAAATATTTGGCAGTTATTAATGGGCGTTTCATTCTGCATAATTTAGTACATTGATGGATTGGTAGATTAAAGAGTTTAATGTTTATGATTCCTGCCTCCAGCATTTTTGGAGTTCAAAAGTCATTCAGTTATTATTTTAGTGGATGCTATAAAATAAGACAAATGATTATAACTGTTTTTCACTTTCAATATATGACTTTATCAGCATTCAAAATCTCATTTTGTAATAAGTATATGAAGCTATGAAACCTCCCACTTTTCTTATTATTTAATTGCAGGGAAAATTGAATGTTCTGGATTGACAAGACACTTGAAAAATTGTGAATGATTGGTTGATTTATTTGAATTTCAGGATGAGCTTTTTCAATTGTTTTTTATGGTTAATGCTGAGGCATAATTCAGATATTTTATGATAAAATGTTTAATCATTATATTGATAATATAGTATAATTCTATTGAAAATTTAACAATGGAACCAAAGTCATAAATCATCTGATTATTTCATTTCATAAAATAGAGAATCGGTGATATAATGAACAACAATTTGCTATTAATTTTTATGATAATAATTAAAATGATTTAATAAATTAACCTATTAAATCTAAGACACTGAAGAGAGTTTATATGGTAGATCATGGTACATCATATATATGTATTATGCTCAATAAAACAAGTTAACATTTAGACAATCCCAATATCAATAACAACCAACAATTTCAAACTGTTGTCAAAAACCTCCTTTTGATTATATATTATGCTGTATTAAAGCAAATCTATTCACATCTCCATAATACTAAAGTATTAACTTAGTATTACAAGCAATATATTATAAGTGTTATAATACTTTTTTTTTAAACATTAAGATTTTTCCAAAATTGGAGAAAATATTCAAAAAGATTTTAATATGCTTATTTGAATCAAAAGAAGGCCTGAATGGGTGAATTACATGTTACCTTTTTTTGAAAAGTGGTAAATTTTTTATAAAATAATTGTTCTTTTTCCCTTGCTTGTTGAATTTTTTTAAGATATTTTAGAGAAATGGTTAGTAGATTGCATGAAAAATAAGGTATTACAACAAACTGTTCCACCCACTCCCCCCAAAAACAGATTTCTAATTTGATAGATAAGTAATTTAATTCTAATTGGATAGTATATTTTGTCCATCTTGCTAAATGTAATTATTATGTATAATTGAAGATTATAATACTGAAACATTATTTTTTAAAAAAACAGTTCTTGTTTATAATTGGGATTGAAGTTTATCTATACTATTGTAAATCAATTTGCGTCTTAGTACTATGATGTTTTAGCATTGCGTATAATTATTTTAATGGAGTTTTAGCCTTTAATTTTTATAATTTTAGTTATTATTTATTGTAGTTATTCTCTACTTATTTTAAATAAATTTTTTTATTTAGATAAACTATCATTTGCTTAGCAGCTATAATTGTCACTTATTTGTTTTCTGATTTATTATTTCTTTTTTTTTTCAATGAATTGTTAGAAATTCATATGGTGGAATATTTGTTTATTAATTATTTTAATTATTTCAGTCAAATTTCATTTTATTTGTTTAGGTTTTTTAGATTCTAATTTACAATCTCTTTGAAACCTTAATTACTAATCAAGACCTAGATTTCAATTAAGATAAGCAGAATTCAAATAGGATCAATACAAGAGTCCCAGTTGAAATACTACTACAATCAAGTCCACAACATGGTTACAGAAGCTAGTTACTATAACAGGTTGGTTTCCATTCAGCTCTACTGTACAACCAAACAATAAGCAAGAATCCTACAATGCTAATCACTCTGTTCATAATTGGAATAACCAAATGGAAATATATAAGCTGGATCATAATCCCTGGAGAACCTTGCAGTTGGATGAGTTGAACTAGTATTTAGAATATATGACACGTATCAAGAGTTAACAACAATGAAGCAGACTTTGGACGCTGTTTCAACCCCCTGATGGCTTGTTTATTATGGCAGTGTTGATTTGAGCTAATCATTTTTTTTCTTTGGTTAACTTTAAAATTAGAGAGTTTGTAAGGTGGTTGGTCTGTTTTGGGCCACCTCCAAATTTTGTAACTTTGATGGAGGCTTTGCTGCAATAATTTTCCAGGCAAGGGTCTGCACTCCTCTTTTCTTCCTCGGGGGTGGTGGTGGTTGTTAGGAGGCTGGTTTTTTGTTGCAGGCTGTTGACAATTATTGCCGCTACCCGGAAAACCTGCCAGGAGGGTACCTGGTCAAAGTCTCAGCACCATTCCTGCTCTGGTTGGCTGCTGTGCCCCCTTGATAGGTTGGTTTTAGGCAGTGCAGATCTGTGCTCGCTATGTGTTAGTTTTCTTAGTTGGCTTTCCAATTCTGGGCAGGTAGACCAAATGTGGTCCCTGCACATTTGGACTGTTGATTGGGAGACAGAGGCATCTGAAAGGGTCTTGACATGGCTCGGCTGCAGGTCGAGAATTTATTATTCAATGGACTTGAGCCTTGGACCTCGCTGCCTGTTGTGGTGGTTGGCACAATGCTGGACTTGTCCACTTATTCAGCTGAAGCATTTGGTTCTTCGCTTCGGGGCCCCAAGGGTGGGGTCATTGGGTGATGGATGGCTTCTCAGTAGCTGGGCCATGTAGATCCATGTATAGATACTCAAGTTCAGATACACATTAATATCAACATTATAACCCTTTAATGGACATAATTGTTATCAAGCATATTTACTTTATATAATCAATAATTGTTTTACCTTGTTTGTCACATTGAATGCTTTGTAATTCTCAATGGGTAAGTGTACCCAAAATTTTTGTAATCCTTTTACTAATAAAGGTTACTTTTGAAAGATAATTTACAATCTCTTTGCTTAATTTTGTTTAATTACTTTTTGCAAGTAGATGAATTATTTATTTTTATAACCTTGTTATAATCATTAATATATTTTTAATAATTACGTTTTTTGTTATCATATTCTCAACTTTATAAAAAAATTATCTATTGACTAAAATAATAAAATGATTAATTACTAAGCTATGCATTATGGGAACTAACAACTATCTGTTTTCATAATTTAAAAAAAAAATTCAATTTTTGATTTTAATATTATATTATAAATCTCTTTTAATAAACTTATTACAGCTTTAAATATAACTGAAAACAGGCCACGAGGCTTTAGTAGTCATTCAAAAACTTCAAAGTAAAATATTTGCTCTGTTCTAAGTACCTACTGGTTTGAACCCTAGAACTTATGTCACTGAGAACTATTAACTTTTTATATATAAACATACATTTATATTTTTTAAAAATGAATTCTAATGAATTTAATAAAGAATTATTTTAAAAAATAAAAAAACAATCTAATATTTAAATTTGGTAAGAGAAATTTAATAGAAATAAAATTACCTAATTACATATGTATTAAAATACAATTTTAACTATAGAATGTACATGCATATACGTTATTGATTAAATAATTTTATTTTATATTCTGTTTTAGCTGATGATTGCTTTGAAATGGCAAAACAAATGTACGAACAGTCATTGTTTGTCGAAGCTATACCTTGGCTCGAAGCTGCTTTACACAAACTTGAGAAGGAAAATCCTCCAACAGCAAGCAAATTAGAAGTGTATGAACTTCTAGCTTATAGTACTTTTAAGGTATATGTATTTATAATGGCAAAAAGTGTGTGAATGTTGTTTTAATTTAAATGTTACATTAAAAACAACAACAATATATAAGATTTAAACTTAGGATTTTCAGACTACATTCACCCTCCGCTTCATCTTAAAAAACCAATGCACATGACCACATACATGTGAAAAAGATAAATAATCCCCAATATATATATTTCATGCAGAAACAGTATTCATCAATTGAGCCAAATCATAATCTCCCATGCATATATTCAATCAGTGCTTGGCTTATATTAAGATAACACTTCTTTAAACTTTAATGGACAGGCTTCAATCTTCTCACCCTTCCAGCTGTTCAACCATCCATTTAATTCTAAAACTAACAATGGAACACTTAAAGCTTTTGGTGGATTTGATATTGTAGTCACATCCATGAAAACATTATGTCAACCTAAACCCTCATATGGTAATATGAGAGGTTAGACTGATGTAAAGTCTACATGAATATGCCTACAATATCAAATCCACCAAGGGCTTTGAGCATACCATCATTAAATTTTTCAGTGAAATGGATGGTTGAATTGTTGGGAGGGTGAAAATATAAGCTAGCACTGGTTGGATGTATGTGTGAAAAATTATAATCTGGCCTAACTGATGAGTGCTGATTTTGCATGAAGTATGTATACTAAGGGTCATTTATTTTTTCACCTATGTATGGTCACATTTTGGCTTTTTTAAACATATATGATTTTGAAAGCTTTTATTAAATTGAAATAAATTCATTGCATAATAGTATTTCATCCAATATAAAGGTATGAATGTTAAATGAAATGAAAAATTATACACATCTAAAATATTTTATAAAAAATGTTTTTAATTAAATTGATGTATAATATTGCACTAAAAATCCCCCCAAAAATATTTTTCTTCAATCACAATTTTGGTTAAAGGCAAAAATAATTTTTTGATTTTCATGCACATCATTGCTCCTCACTGACGAAGGCCACAAGCCGCCAGAAACTAGTCTGGGGATATTGGATGAGTAGGCACTAGATTGGGGATTTAATGCACAAGCCTTCTGGCATCCATTGATTACTCTGTCTTGCTTTGAGTGGCAAGATGTATAGAAGTTTTGCCTGTTTTAATAATATATATACATAATATTTTTTAATATTTGGATATTTTCTAAATAGTGTAACAGTATTTGTAGAATTTGAAATAAAACAGGCAAAACTCACTATACGTATTGCCACACACAGCAAGCTAGAGTAATCAATGGATGCTGGGTGTGGTAATATGTATAGTGAGTTTTGCCTGTTTTAACAACAGTTATAAGCAAGCATAAAAAATGGTGATCATGTGATGGTGAGAATTTGAAATGAAATAGATGGATTTTAAAAATTGTTTCCAATATTTTTTTTGTTTATAAAAACATCATTTTTTAAAAAAGAAAATTTTAGTTAGCAAACAAAAGAGATTAAGATTAGATCTCATTTCTTTTTCTTTCTATTCCAATTAACCTCAATAGCTACAATGCTGTTTTATAATGTAAATTCTACAAGCAGTATCTCATACCATTCATAAGAAAAGTATTTGTTTTATATAATTATCAGTCTGAATTTGATTTTTTTTAATTTTAAGCATTATTTGTAATAAGTATTATAATATTTTTTATAAAAAATATAATTTTAAAATCATAAAAATTGGAGAAATAAAATTATTTTTTCTTAGAGTAGATTCTAAATGGATTTAGTTAATTGCTTTTTAATGATATGTTATAATAATGAAATAAATTTGCTTTTTATTATTGTGAGTATCATTTAAATTAAGTATTATAAATAATATTTATTTTACAAAGTGCAGACGGTATTTGAAATTAAAGTGAGAGAGTGCAAATCTCTCAAGCGCTTAGCCAATCAGATCACAAATACTGGGACAAAGAATTTAACAAGAAAAGAGCAGTTCCATTCTTTTCTTTGAGAGATTTGCACTCTCTCAGTTTAATTAAGTATTATAATATTTATATAAAAAGATTTTTTTTGTTTATAAAAGCATCATTTTTTAAAAAAGAAAATTTTAGTTAGCAAACAAAAGATATTAAGATTAGATCTCATTTTTTTTCTTTCTATTTCAATTAACCTCAATAGCTACAATGCTGTTTTATAATATAAATTCTACAAGCAGTATCTCATACCATTCATAAGAAAAGTATTTGTTTTATATAATTATCAGTCTGAATTTGAGTTTTTTAAATTTTAAGCATTATTTGTAATAAGTATTATAATATTTTTATAAAAAATATAATTTTAAAATCATAAAAATTGGAGAAATAAAATTATTTTTTCTTAGAGTAGATTCTAAATGGATTTAGTTAATTGCTTTTTAATGACATGTTATAATAATGAAATAAATTTGCTTTTTACTATTGTATCATTTACATTAAGTATTATAATATTTGTATAAAAAATTAAAAACAAAAATAATTGTAGATTGCAAAATGTGGAGAAAAACTATTTATGTTTAGACTATAAGCAATATGAGATAGTGCTAAATTTGAACACTAAGTAAGCTAAATTTAAGCTAATTTATTTTCTTTAAAATATAGACATACTAGGACAATACTGAAATGGACATTTATTCAATTAAAAAAATTCTATAAAACTGAGGCATATAAAAATTTGTAGCAATATCACATACTATGGACATTGAGAGTTAACTGTAAATGCTTTAAAAGCATACTTTAAAAAAAAATTATAACCATCTAATTCGCATCACTCAAAACTTTCTGAATCCACATTAACACAATTTAAAATTTGGCCCCCAACACTATTAGGATTACCAACTGTGTGGGCAACCCTGAAATATTGCATGGACAAATTACAACATTATCTCTGCTACCTAACAATATGCAAAAAGTTTGAAAAATCCACCAGATTTTAAAAATCAATTACAAGATTTGACCAATCAGTTTCAATTGCTGGCTGTATGCTCTAAGGTTTGGAAATGTAATCCTCATAATGGTTGCATGATTTGTTTTATTTAAAATATAAAGTAATAAATTATTTAATTTACAAGGCACTTTGTTTATCCAAAAAGAAATCGAAAAAATTGATAAACAATATATACTTTTTCAATGAATTCTCCAAAAAAATGTTGATTTTATTAATAATTTGTCAACATAAGTTGAATATTTATAATTTTATATTTTTATTTTGTCTTATAAAATTATAATATTAAAAAAAAAAGAAATTTGTTATAATTTTGCGCCCCAATATGCATTAAATAAAAAAAAATTGTCAAAAAATTTAATTTATTATTATTTATGTACAATGACATGGCAATATCCCTTGTCTCAAAATCTATTAATTCATCTATCTACTATCTGAAAACACATTGTAAACAAAAATAAAAAAATTAAAAGTTTGTAAAATAAAAGAAAACATTAATTTTTTAATTCACAATGCAATAGTGTGACAGTAAAAATCCAAGTGCTTGAAATTACAAATAATCAACTTAATATATATATATATTTATATGTCAAATGCATTGACCGGGAAGTGAACTCAGGCCAATTGCTTGGATGGCAGCTATGTTAACCACTAGGCCACCAACACTTGACTAATCAACTTAATACTTCTTAAATATTATAAACTTTTGCATTTTATGACCACAAATTTTCACTACAGTTTTTATTTGCAAATGTGTATGTGCAATGTTTGAGTTTATTATTTTATAATAGCTATTGTTATAGTAATTGATATGCCTTCATATTCAATAATGTATCTAATAAAAGAATGGATCAACTTTTATTAAATTGTTTATAGGTATGAAGAAGATTATTATGAATTACTTTAGCCACTGGAATATATTATAAGATGGATATTAAATGGATTGATTTTTCAATTAATGAAATAAATAATTTATTCTCATTTTGAAACTATATAAACAAACATTTAACTGATAATTAAGTAAATATAACTAATGAAAATTGTGAATATATGTGTAATATTTGAGATTATCATTTTTTAATAACCATTGTTATGGTAACTAATGTAACCTCCAGATTCACTATTTGTCAATATATCTAATAAATAGCAATATATCTACTTAAAGATATGCCATTCTTTTATTAGACATAGTGTGAATGCTGAAACTAAAAGACATATTTAATGGTATAGCAATGAATCCTATAAAATGATAATTTCAAATATTACATATACACAACTGTGACTATGTATTTATTGTTTGAACATTTGTTCACAAAGTTTCAAAATATGAAGAAATTCTCTATTAATAAAAAATAATTAGTTTATCTTACAATATATATTTAGACTGATTAAAACCCATTGTTTGTGACAGTATATTTTATAACAAAATAGAACTTAATAAAGATGGTCTAATCTTATTATTGAATGTTGAAGTTAGACATATCAAGTGCTATAACTAAGTTTACTATAAAATAATAATTTCGAACATTACACATTTATTCACAATTCTCATGACTTATAATCATATATACCTATAAAAGCCAAAAATAGTAGCCTTTCTAATGGTACAATAATGTAGAATGACTATGTACATTTATATATATATGATTTCATATTATAATTATTTTCGGGATATCCTGTGTAGTAAAATAGCTAAATAGCTGATGTTTCAATACAATAACAAATATCTTCCTCAAAGCGGATGCTTTGAGGAAGGTACTTGTTATTGTACTGAAACTTAATCTATTTAGCTATTTCACTACACAGAATATCCTGAAAATAATTATAATATGAAGTCATCATTTATTCATAAAAATATTAGAATTAACACACACACATATATATAATGTACCGGTCCGAAAAACACACATCGATCCAACAAACCCCTGAATACAGATAAAGTACCTCGAGTCCGACCATGTACAAGATAGATAAATCAGGTACATCGTGAATTCTGCCCTATTTACCTATATCCCCAGGTCAAAGATCTAATCAATAGCCTTTCTCGACGATACGATCGAATTCCTTTATTTTCACTGTGCCGGCAGCTGGGTCTTAAAGCATGAGATTCGATTTTATTATATTTAAATGAGAACTTGGGTGATTGGTTGATAGGTATGTTTAAAAATCAAAATTTATTTAAAATAAAAGTAAATAAAATGATTCGAGAACACTGGAAGTTTGTTTTAGTTATATATATATATTTAAAATCATTGGACATTCTACATTAGTTATTTTACATTAGTTTAAACTCAAGCTCAAAAAAAAAAAAATACAATTTTTAAATTAACTTCATAATTATATGAGTTCCTGACAACTTTATTTTTATTAGCGGTCAGCATTGACATTATTGGGTTTGTACAATTTATTTTGTTAAGTTTATACATCTTTAATTTTGTTTACATTTATTCTCCTTTTTTTAAAATAGCAAAAATTATTTCATAATTAAATGACCACGGATTTCAAAATTCCCCGTGCACATTTATTACAAGCTTGTAATATAGCGATAGGTTTAAACATCTGCCTAACGCACATATATAAGAATGACTTAAAAAAAAACATTTCTATTGAAAAAGATATTAATTAAATAGACGATTATAAGACTAATTTGATGTCTTACTCCACTAACAGATAGAAAAATTGATTTCATTTCTCTTTATAAAATTAATAATTTGGATTGTCAATAACTAATGTTTTATGACATTAATGGACCTTGCTGGCATAGCTTATAAATAACTTTAAAACTGTAAGCGATTATAATAAACAAAAAATATATCAGTCAATTATCAAAGCAAACAAGTCACTTTAGTTGGACTTACAACTAAAATCAAACCTATAAGAATTATATAACGTGAATTAGCCAAAACCAAACGATTTTAACTAATTACGCAAATGAACAAAAGAGTCGATTACTCAGGTCGAAGATCCTTTCAGTAGAATCATTTCCCTATGACTTACGTATTAGATAGGCAAAATAAAAGCAAAACAATGTCGGGTTAATAAATATACGAATGCAAAGGAGAGAAGAAACGTAAGTAAGAAAATACGAGCCGGATTACGGACACTCGTATGCCTTTTCCAACGAAGAATAGAAAGGGAAATCGATACGTCCACATGTCGTGTCCATATATCGATAGGAGATAGGACTTACGGAGAGCCCTCATATTCGCCTCTACGAATTCTGCTGACAAACCAACTCTATCTCAAAAACGCTGTCCGATTCACAGGCTTATGCGAAAAACGGAAGCTAACTCCAAATCACCAAATCACTGACCGTTTTAGGTCTGTTCATGAGACTCCAAGCATTCTTTATTAACCCGAGATATTATAATTATTAAATAGGAACTGGTTATAATTAAATAGCCTTAAAATGATCTAATACTGCATAGAGAACAACCTGCGTAAACAACTACTTTATATAAATATTTAACCTACAAAAAAAAACATACATGTAGAAATAAGGGAATTTAATTCTCGAAAAAAAATCCCCCCTTCCCTCTTTCCTAACTTAAAAAAAATGCATGATAATTAACTGACGCTATCCAGCGGCGCTGTTACTAGGTCAAAATCTATAACATATTTTATTCTGTTTTGAATTGCAGAAATATAAAATAATAGAATCCCATTCTGGGAAATCTATAATAAAACTGTTTAAAGAAATTACGGCATGTTTATTTTGAAATATATATATTCGACATAACTTCACTTGCGAAATAAAAATAGATCAAAATTATTTTATTTTAAAATTAAATCGTTCTTTCCCGAACTCCCTCTAATAAAACATAATTTGCTCTCTTAGCAAATTACTCTGAGCCCCCGCGAGTGAAGCTTGTCGAAATACAAAAAAAAAATCAAAGCATGAAATAATCTCATGCTAAAATTAATATAAAACAAATAAATTCATATTCAATTAATTATAGATATCCAAATTTATAGTGAGCTTGAGTTATTAAAAAGAAAACATTATAAATAATTTAAAAGAAAAGGTTAAAGAGACAGTTAAAAGAGTATCAATAAATAATTTTAAATATTTTAAAGCTTTACGAAATTATAATTACATTCTAGTAATAACCTTGTAAAATCTGGATGACTATTTTGGTGTTCCCCGGGATGAGTTCTACGGGCGAACGTTGATGGCTTGTGGCATTTGAGGGCATGGTTCTAGCAGCATAACGGAAGATTTTCAGGTCTCAGGAAGGAAAGGGCAGCTATTTACCCTTTTTTACTCCTCGATCATCATAGCGTGCTTTCTACAACTCTGTCTAGTTCTCTCGTAACTCTCTGTCTGGTCTCTGGTCACTCTCTCTCTATCACTTCCTGCTGCCTCAATAGCAATTGTTTTTATTCTAATTTTAGAAAGTTTGTACCTCGATAAGGATCACTATATTTCAATCTAATTTTATATTAGTTTTTAATTTAGATAACAATGTAGAATCTCTACTAATTAATGAATAGAGATTCCACAGTGAATGGATTTTGGTAATTTATCAATGCTTGTAATTTAAACATTTATTTTAAACTTCTTATCGAGGTACAAATCTTTTCACAAAGGCCATCTTGGATTCATGAACTAAAAATAAAGCATTTTAAACATATACAGTATATCTAAAATATATAAAAAAAATTCAAAGTTAATTATTTGAATTTTTTTTTCTTTTAATAATAAAATAGAATAAGTGTTAGTACAATTATGATCCAAAATAAATTATAGGATTTATTCAGGATAGTTAAAAAGTTTTAAAAATGTTTTTTTAGAATAATAAAAAAAAGCAAATGTTAATAAATAAATAATTAGATGGGTCAGACCATGAAACGGCAAATCTGAATCAGATTTACAATTTCAATAAATATATAATTAAAAGGGACTTGAACTCAGACTTTCAAGCTTTCTTCAGTCATTCACTCTAATACAATCAATACAAATGACCATGTACATGTGAAAAAGATAAATGATCTCTAATACTATATTTTGTGCTGAACCAGCACTCATCACTTAATCCAGATCATCATCTCCCACACACACACACACACACATATATATATATATAACCAATGTCACTTTTGCATTAAGATAGCAAATGTACAAACTTTAATGGATAATCTTCAATCTCTACCATTCTCCCACTCTTTAGCCACCTATATCATTAAAAAATCTAATGATGGTGGAATATTCAAAGTCCTTATTGATGCCATTATTATTATTATACCCATGTTGATATTAAGTCAATCTGACACCACAATATCTAAGACCTTAATATGTTAATTTAAATACACAGAAGAGGAATGATCAGAATACAGGCTGAGTATGCAATATTTAATACAAGTGTAGTATATATACTTAAACTAGATGTAATTGAGACAGATTTAAAGTCAGACTTTTAAATTCCCTTCAGCCATTCACTATATCTAATACAATGAATACCAATGACCATATACATATTAAGGTCCTAATATGAGGTGTCAGATTGAGTTAAGATTAATATGGATATAACTATAATAATGACACCCAACAAGTGCTTGGAATATTCCATCATCAGAATTTCAATGATATGTATGGTTAAAAAGATGGAAAGTGGAGGTGATTGAAGCCTGTTCATTAAAGTTTATAGATTTTCTATTTTAATATAAAACTGAGCACTGATTATATATATATGAAAAACAAAAAAAACACAAGTTAAAACTTGCTAACGCTTGTATTTATGACAATAGATGGTGTTCTACCCAAAACACCGTCAAGCGTAAGTTTGTTTACATAAACGTCAGAGCAAGCATTCACTATCTCTAACTTTAGTTCCACCTTCAGATCATGATTTCAAGCTATTTGCTATCGTGATCTGAAGGTGGAATTAAAGTTAGAGATAGTGAATGCTTGCTCTGACGTTTATGTAAACAAACTTACGCTTGACGGTGTTTTTTCCTTCACTGACGATAGCAAATAGCTTGAAATCATGATCTGAAGGTGGAACTAAAGTTAGAGATAGTGAATGCTTGCTCTGACGTTTATGTAAACAAACTTACGCTTGACGGTGTTTTTGGTAGGACACCATCTATTGTCATATATATATTGTGCCAGACCATGTATAATGGTCATGCACAAAATGGCTGTTGCTGAAGATTCAGCACAGCTAAAATGCATCATATTAAAATTGTAATTTTTAACAGATCTATTAAATCATAATTTAGATGTGTATTTGGAGGTACTTATATATAGTACATAAATAAATGGGTTTGGTGTATATTATATTCCTATTATACCCACAGTACAAGTGTATGCAGTATATGTGTTAATTTTATTCGCACAGCAAATCTATATCATAAAGAGAAAACTAAGTTTGTAACATTTGTTTACATGTGGAACAGTTTTTTTGTATTTAAGTTTATTACCACTTGTAAATGTTCCGATACACGTATATAGAAATGTATTTTTTCTTTTTCCTAAAAATTGTTTAAATAGAATTTGAATTTTGTACTTATTGGAATTTAAATTTTATATTTATTACAATAAGATGATTGGTAATTAATATTAATTTATCAAAAAAAAAAAAAAAAAAAAGAAAAAAAACTTTTGTCAATTATAATCTACTTTTGGCCAAAGAAAAATGTTTTGTATAAAAAAATTTGTTCTGGTTGATCGTGGATAAAGATAAAATCAAAAAGTTGATTTTATCTAAAAGAATGTAAGCATAATGGGTGGTGTAATTAATAAATATGGAAGCTATATAAATTCCAATATTAGAGAAATCGTACTTTAATACATAAAAAGTGAAAGAATGTAGGTAAAGTAATTTAAAGGTATAGTCTTATTATTGGCTGATGAAATAGTTCATAGGGGGGTATTTACAATTGTACTAATTGGGCAATATATGTGCTACTTACTTGGGGCATTGAGTTCAGTTGTTCCTAGCTAGACAAAGCAGTCAGATGGCAGATGTTTAAAAAAAAAAAAACTTTGTTTCCAGTTTGTTCCAGAAATAGGATGATCTATGTTTGCTAAAATAAGAGTTGGCTCCAGCATGTCTAAGTAATGGAATGGTATATGCTTGCAGAAGATAACAAAGCAGAAAAAAAGGAGAAACGATATGTGTTTGCCGAAATTTATAGTTGTGTCTGGCTGGTCTAAAGAATAGAAAGAAAGGAAATTTGCAATTAGCTTTTCGAACATGGGAGGATCATTAAGGGATTTTAGAAAAGTTATCAACAATATGAATCCCATATCCATTTAATAAAAAAAAAAAAAGAAGAATCAGATTTAAATTTCTATTTGACCTACATGTCGAGCCTAAGCTTGAGTTACCAGCAAATATTAGTATAGCCTAGGTGTATAATAAGTCTGCCATGAAAGCGATATATATATATATCTATGTGAGAATTATATTCACCAACCCTACAATCAAGAAGATGACCTTATTGCTTGTTCCAGTTTACTACTCTATCATGGAGTAGACTTCTAGCTGCAGTGCACCACCTGTTCGTCCATCAAACCCGAAAATGCCATAGGAGAAACAGCTGACCCTGATGGAAATAAGACTCATACGTGTATTGGTGAAAGGAAGCCCTATCTGCCCTGTTAAGTAGCCGTGTGGTCCATGAAAGTTGAACTTAATGAAAGAACAAGTTCAGATGAGTGTATATAAAAAATTTTTTTTATATTTATCTTCTCTATTTTTATAATATTAAAGTTTTTTTTTCTTAGATATATAAATAATTACTGGGTTTTTATGTATTCGTATATTATCAAGATTGACCTTTATATTTAAATTATTTTTTTTTATTATATATATATGATATTTGCTGCATACATTTGATTTTTGAATTATTACTTTAGAGTGGGAGAAGGGATATAGGTCACACCCATTGTGCAATCCTTTAAATATTTTTTTGTTGTTATATATACGCATTTGTTTCTGTAAATGAATTTTCAATTTACTCCGGTGATATCTCATTAATATTACATTTTTGTTATGTGAGATATGAACTGGATTAAATTATTTTTGTTTTTATATGTAATTGGTGGAGGGAAATGTATAATAATCTGGGAATAATAAATAGTACATTTCATAGTTAAATCGTTTACAGTTTCCTTTACTTGGTTTTGAAGTATTTATTGATTCGTTAGCAGATAGGATTGTAGTTATTTAATCAAAATGCTAACTCACTTAGTAACCTGAGATTTAAAGAACACATAATGAGCTAGATAGGGGTAACTTACCAGGGAGTTGGATTGTTTCCTTTATTCCAGTCCGAACTTTTTGAATTAGGAATATTCGATAATGACCAGTCATATTTTGCACACTCTCTTGGGAGAGAAAAGGAAAATAAACAATATCGTCTTGAATGGGGGTGGCGCTAGAGGCTGAAGTAAAACATTTTGGTGCTCTTAAAGGTGTGTAAAGACTCCAAATGGTCAACGTATAGTTATTCAGACAATTGTGAAATAATTTAACAGGGAAAGCTTCGATTGACCTAATTTTAGGTTCAATCTACTTCCTCTAATAATTTTTTAGAGATATTTATTTATATTTAATCAACAATATTTTCAGAGAATTGTTATCGATTTCCCAATTTGTAACGTACGTCACTTCATGCTCGGTGCGTATAGGGGTCTAGCTGTATAAGACCACTCATGGGGATTTAGAACTGGTACAATATATATAATTTAATATATCCAACACACAGTTCTTCTTTTCAAAATAGTTCATATATATCTAATATAGAAATAAAACAAATTAACTCCTTCTTTTTAAAACTTGATTTATTATGACTATAATCATGAAAAAGGAATCCGACGTTTCAACTATTTTTTATAGTCTTTTTCAAGGCACACTAAAATAAAATATATATACACAATAAATATCACATATTCCAAAAAAAAAAAAAAATTAATAGAAAAAGATAAAAGAAAATAATAGGTTTTTAATTAAAAAGTTTTTATTTGATATATATAGAATTTTTTAAAAGGAATTAGTTGTGTTTAAGTTGTGATTGTAATAGGTAAGGGGAGTGAGATAAGGTAAAAAAAAGAAAATTTTGGTTATGGATATATTTTATATTTTGTAATTTTTAATTAATTTAATTTTTTTTTTTTTTTTTTTTTTGGGAATATGTGATATTTATTGTGTATATATATTTTATTTTAGTGTGCCTTGAAAAAGACTATAAAAAATAGTCGAAACGTCTCGAATTCCTTTTTCATGATTATAGTCATAATAAATCAAGTTTTAAAAAGGAGTTAGTTTGTTTTATTTCTATATACAATATATATATATATGGGAGATAGTGATCCAGACCAACTGATGAATGCTGATTCACCATGAAATACTTATATTGGAGATCATTTATTTTTTTCACATGTACATGGTCATTTGTATTGGTTATATTAGATAAAGTGATCGGCTGAAGGGAGTTTGAAAGTCTTTCAAATTCATCTTACCTACATATAGTTTACTTGTATCAAATATTATATATATACAAGTGCTATTTTAGCATGAAATACATATATTGGAGATCATTTATCTATTTCACAGAAATATTTCTGATTAATTCTATAATTCTCCTCAGTTGTTGTTAAATTAAAAAAAAAGCATAACGGAAACAAATGTTATTAATTCAAATTCAATGAATCCTGAATGGATGATGTTTGCTTCTGTTTTGTTTTTGTTTTTTTGAATTTAGTGGCAGTTGAGGAAATCAGTATTCATGGGATTTGAATTGATAATGTTTGCTTCCATTATGTTTTTTGAATTTAACATTAATTGAGGAGGGTTAATAGTTAATTACCATTATATTTATTATTCTTATATATATATATATATATTGAATGGCTGTGCTATAAAAATAACTAACTACTGATCATCTTTGTCAAAGTACTCTCTTATAAAGGAGAGAATTAATTGTTCTAATTATTGTACCAACACTGTAATCATTATATGTGATAATTGAGGTAGTTCTGTGAAATCTGTTTAATCATATAAATTTCAAATTTTTATAAGCATCCAAAATTCATTATGCTAAAACTACTCCTTCCTGGATAAAGTTTCTAGACAAATATTTCTCATTATTCATATATTTTATGGACATTCTTCACGCATAATGTAAACTAGAAATTAAAATCACCTGGCTCTTAAGACTATTGATTTTAGAACTTAAATTCATTTCTAACCTAAATTATCTACCTTTATCTTTAACAGTTTCTTTCCACACATACACAGTTCTCCTACAAAGTGAAGAGTATCTATTTTATGAGACAATAATTTATATAAATATATACATATAAAAATTGCAGTAGCAAATTGGAATAATACTTAGCCAAACAAATTTTAAAATTGTCATTATACATCTTTCCTATGCACTTTTCTATCTTGAAAATCACTATGATGATATACCTTTATATTACATGAAATTTTTTTCATCCAAAAGTAGTAACTTATTTATCTAAGTTTAATAAACTTGAGAAATGAGAAATTTTACAGAGCACAAACATAAGTATGTAATAGTTACTAGTAAGAGTAGCAATATAATAAGATATTTTATTCATATACTATCTTCACGTATTTATATTGTTATATAATAAAATTTATTTACATTTGTGTGTATATATTATACACACACAGATGTTATACCATGTTTATCTAAATTTACATTATCAGCCCATAATCGTTCACTATTCATAATCATCATCAACCATTATCAATCCACTGCAGGATGAAGGTCTCTCCAAGTTCAATCCATCTTCTCCAATCTTTAGCTTCTCTTCTTCACATCACCCCTGCACACTTACTTATTTTATCCATCCATATCACATGTGGTCCCTTTCTGGATCTTTTACAATGTCTTGGAATCCAGTTTAAGATTTTAATTGTCCACCTGTTATCATCTCTTCTAGCAATATGTCCAGCCCAACTCCACTTCAGTCTTTTAATTTTTTCAATGAGGTCAGTAACACCTGTTTGTTCTCTTACCCATATATTTCGTTTTTGATCTCTTCTTGTTGCTCCCAACATGCATCTCTCCATATTTCTTTGAGTGGTCTTCACTATTAATAATTGTTATATCCAAAAGCAATAACAAGAAGTTGGTATTTAGGACCGTTTATCTATCTACTTATTTGTTTTTCTGTCTGTCTATCTAGCTACTAATATTATTATTATGTTTTTAAATAGTATTACAAAATATATAAATACTGTGAAGCCATACTTTGAAAAAAAAATAGAATATATATATATTTTTATTATAAATAATTTGAATTATGTTTAAAAAAATAACTTTTTATTCATATTATTTACAAGCACAAACACACATACCTATTTACATTCCACCTATGGGTGTAAATATACAACAATTCTGTATGAATATTTAAAAATGTTTCTTTGGCTTTTTGAAGCTGAGCACTTTATAATATTAATACTGTGATAACTCCTATGTTCACACATTGAACTTTGAAATTTAATTTTATATCTTACCAAAGTCTAAATAGTGTTATTATATACCCATTTATAATTAATTTTGTTTTATTTATAGATTGGACATTATTCTAGAGCTTTTATTCATATTAAAGACGTTTTAAAAATTGGTAATTTTGTTATTTTTTTAGATTTGTATTGCATTTTTATTAATTGCAGTAAAATTCTTTATAATTTTTAATTTTTAAATTACGTTTTTATTATACAATAAATTAAGTATATATTTAAAATAATCAAAAGACTGGATAAACTTTACAATATTCAAAATATCAATATACAAATATTGTTAATAGATGTTGCTAGTTTACAGCACAGATGCCATCCTAAATAACATCTTGCAGGCAAATACTCATTAAAGTCACACACCATTATTGTTTCCATATGATCAACTTTCCATAATTTATGCATATTAACACAATTATATTGTTTATTTAATAAATTATCTATCATATTTACAAAATATAACTCCTGTGACTTTCATCAAATCATTTTCCACATGCTAAATAAAAACATTGTCAAAGCAAAATTTTTTATTACAAATAAGTTCTTCGAATATAGATTAAATTTATCTATGGAATATTTATGATACAAAAGGTCATGATCATGAATTGTGCTTTTCACTGCATACTTTAATTCATTACTATAACTGGACCCATGCTGGCACACCAAATTATTACATGTTGTTGTTTTTCTATAGCATAACTTTCGCTATTAGATAATCTATCAGTATTTGGCCCTACATTAAATTCCACATTAAAATAAGAAGATGTAATTATACTACATGCTTTACTATTTAGATTTACTAATAAAACCCATTTTACTAATAAAATACATTTTCCCTCTACCTATGTGTGTAAATTTATATAATGTATTTAACATTAAAGCAGGCAAAACTCTCCATACAGTAGTGCCACTCAGTGCCAACCAGAGTAATCAATGGATACCAGAAGGCTTGTGCATTAAATCTCTATCTAGTGCCTACTCATTCAATATCCCCAGACTAGTTTCTGGCTTGTGGCCTTTGTCAGTGAGGAGTTTTGAATCTGAGAGTACTGCACCTAGATCTTAAGATCTAATGCAACACTCCAGCAGCCACCTTTTATCTCTACGTAACTACAAAACTATGAGAATAAAATTGAAAACCCAATAATATTTTTACTGATGAAGGCCACAAGCCAGAAACTGGTCTGAGGATATTGGATGAGTAGGCACTAGATAGGGATTTTATGCACAAGCCTTCTGGCATCCATTGATACCTCTGATTGACACTGAGTGGCACTACTGTATGGAGAGAGTTTTGCCTGTTTTAATAACAGTTATGTGCTAGCATAAGAAATAGTGACCACATGATGTATTTAACATGTTTTTCATATTATAAATCCTACATTAAAAAAATTATTAGTATAACTTTTAATATTGGTTAATTTATCACTTTGTAATTTATACAAGAATATTATTTCTACAAAAAATATTCTATATTCAGTCAATTCATTTTTAATATGAAGATGTACAAACCCTCTAATTTTCTAGAAATTTTATGAGCATCTTATAATTAATAATATTATCTTTCCATAAATAAATATATTTTATAATGCAGTTCACTTCAAATCAACAATTTCATTCACTTTAGTTACAAGATACTTTACTCTAACAAATGATGCAATTATAAACACTTCAACATATCCAAAATAAGTTTTAATACTTTGTGAAAAAAACTCTCTTAAATTATTCTCTTTATATTGCTAGAAGAGATGATAATAGATGGACAATTGTAATCTTAAACTGGATTCCAAAAGATTGTAAAAGACCCAGAAAGAGACCACATGTGAGATGGATGGCTGAAATAAGAAAGTGTGCAGGGGTAGTGGAGAAGAGAAGCTAAAGATCAGAAAAAATGGCTTGAACATGGAGAGACCTTCATTCTGCAGTGGATTGATAATGGTTGATGATGACAGCTAAAACTGTCAATCCCATGGGCTAATTTTCTTCCATTTTAAACAATTACAATTTTCAAATGTGGCTATCAAATTTTGGTCAATAAATGTTAATACATTTTAAACAAAGGTTTAAATTTGTATAATTTTTATTATACAAGCATTGATCAATCACATGAATAGATTTTTTATACATCCACACAATTTTATAACTTCCTGGGTAAATAATATTTTTTATTAGCTTTAGTTTTTTGATAAAATCAAATGAAAAAGAAATTGTATGTTTACAAAATCTTAATTCATCTTTCAAAAACTTTCCAATGAATTATGCTGCAGGATAAATTATGCAACCTCCAAATTCCATCATAAGCCTGGTACAGTTTTCTTTATGTATTTTAAAATTTTGAAAACTCCTTGGCATAAGAACAGAAAATAGAAGGATTAAATATTTATAATGCGTAAGAATAAATATGGATAACAAGTTAAAAAATTAAAATTTACATTATTGAATAATTCTTCTATTTATATAATGAGAATGAAGTTTATTGACATCATACTTATAACTTCTTTAAATAAAATTGTTTAATTAATAAAAAATTGTACCCATGCCAAGAATATTTGAAAATTTAAACGTACATATTTTTTTTTATCTATCAGCATTACGATGGCTTTTGATTTCATGTTTTAGTAAGCAGCACTTTTCATTGGAAAGTTTTTGCAAGATGAATTGGGATTTGGTGAACATGCACTTTCATCTTTATTTGATTTTTTCAAAAAAGATTGATAAGTTGATTTTGGCTGAAGGAGAGACGATTTATCCTGGCTATTACGGAATTGTATGGATCTATTAAAGAAAAGAATCCATTCATGTGATTAATTAATGCTTGTATAATAAAGAAGCACACAAGTTTAAATGTTTGTTTCTTAAAAATATATTTTTATTGACAAAATTTGAAGCCACATTTGAAAATCAATTTTATAAAATGAAGAAAGACTGACCCCATGGGATTTCAGGTTTAAGCTATTATATGCAGTTATATGTTGACATATTATGAGTAGAATATCTTAAAATAATTTTTTCAATTAGAAATAAAATATATTTTAGAAATGTTGATGATAAGTTTATTATTGAATGACTTGCTAGAGTAAAAAATTCTTATAATTTAATTAAACGTAATTGATGGCTGAAAATGGATTGTTATGTCTGAGGATCTGTCTATATATTATAAAATACTTTGATTTAAATTTATACTAATTCTTAAAATCATTATAAAACTCTTATTAATTAAGGATTTGTATATCCTAAGTCAAATCTTCCTATTATGACAAATTGGCTGGAATTAGAACATTTTTATTTAAAAATATTATGAAAACATCAAAATAATAAATTATCTTTATTGAAACATTGTGCTAATACATTTTTGAATGAAGGAAATAATAAAAAAAGCTATTCTAAATCTATTTTATAAATTACATACAGTTTGAGAAAGAAAAATATTGATGAAAGAACATGGATTTCATTAATATATATATAATAGAGTGTATAGTATGATTATGCCAGTGAGGTTTTTTTTCCATTTTAATGTTGCATTTAATGTAAGGCCAAATATTAATAGACTAACTATTAGTGAAAAGAATGCTAATGATCAAATCAACCAATATAACATTATATTTAGGGGGTATGTAAAGGTGATTTCAGTTGGTGAATCAAAATGTGCATAGAAAAAGAGGATTCATAAACATGAGCTTTTTTTCCATATGTCAAAGCACCAGCCAGGAAGCGAACCCACGACATCTGTCTGCAAGCAACTGCTTGCTTGCAAGGCAGCTGTGCTGACCTCTCAGTTACCAATGCTTGACAACATGAATTTCTTGTATAATAAATTAAGATATTATGTGAATAGATTTACATCTGCATTTGCAGAATATTCAGTTTTTTGTAGTGGAAGATTTTGTTTTGTCACTATATTTGCTTTGTATGTGAAAAATGATTTGAAAAAAAAAACAATCAAAGAGGCATATTTTATTATTATGATGGATTATTTACTGAATAAACAAATCATAGAAATTTATCTACTCATGGGAACATTAATATGGTGTGGCTTTAATGAGATTTTGAATTTTTTAAAAAAAAATAATTAAATTTTAACTGTAAAAAGTAGAAAGGTACTAAGAATGGCAGTTATCCATAAACTGGTTATAGTTACTAATTGTTTTTATATACTGATATTTTGAATATTGTAGAGTTTATTCAGTGTTATATATATATATATATGTAAAATAAATAAAATATCCGTTAATTAAAAACAATATTGTAATTATAATTGAAATAATCTTTTTAATGGTTAAAAATATTATTTCAATTATATATATATTGTAGATATATGACTCATTTCACTCACATATATATTCTTTAATTAGAAAAAAAAAATTCTTCTTTTATACAGAGATTTATGTGTACATATATCATATGTATAATTTATAGTTGATAAATTAATAAGT
Organism: Epiperipatus broadwayi; assembly: GCA_028023455.1. NCBI lineage: Eukaryota > Metazoa > Onychophora > Udeonychophora > Euonychophora > Peripatidae > Epiperipatus > Epiperipatus broadwayi. Next base: position 168,533 of record JAQFVV010000712.1, on the reverse strand, counting down.
AGTGAATGAATATAATGTTGTAAGAAATGATATTTTAATATGCTATTTTTCTTATTAAATAATTAATATATTCAGTTATTTAGTTTTATTTCTGTAAAATAAAACATTAAGAAAGAAAGTGTGAAGTAAAGTGATCAAGATTAGTAGATTAGGATATGAAAATGTACACGTGTGAGTATAGATATTTTAAACATAAAACATTTTTACACAAATCTTTAATGACTAAGATTGCAAGCTTTGTTGTTTTTGTATTATCTAGATTGTAGATATCTAGAGAGAGAAGTGATGCTTGGATGGAAATGTAACAATTAATCCTAAGTTTTTATTAATCGTGACAGACCGTCAAACTTGTGAAGCTTTGATCTTTATCTCAAGATAAGATTTCCAGGTGGTCCTTTTCTTTGATCAAAGATTCACAATATAAACGAATGAAACAATATTTAGGGGTCAGTTTTTTTTCCAATGTTATTAAAAGAAGAGATGTAGTGGTCAGTTTTTTTTTAATATTATTAAAGAATAGATGTGGTGATCAGTTTTTCATTATTAATAGACAGAGATGTAATGATTGAGTTCGAAAAAACCAAAGGAAATAGACAGTTTTCATTTTTATTTTTAAAGAGAGGGAGCAATTGATTTTTTTTCTCTCTTTTTGAAAAAATTGAGGAAGGAGAAAAATGACTCTTGTTTTAAAGTCAGTATAGATGAAGATGTGCATATATATAAGTAATTCCCAACAAGATTAAGATAAAGAAATGGAACAAAATTGAATTTCTTGGAAGAAGTTATTGACAATTCTATAAAATGATGTTAATATATTTTGCTGTGTATCATACAATGAATGTGCATTGGTAAAGCCACTTCTTCTGCTTCTTGAAATCTGACATCTATCGGTTAACTCACTGATCTATCTGTGGACTTATACCAAGAATTCTTTATAACCAACAGAATGATCGAGTTTAAAGCCAACCACACAAGCTATTTGAAATGCTTCTTTTCTGGCTCCTGGCCTATTATGGGTTCATTGCCTTTGAATGGAGGGAGAAGGGGAAAGAAGAGAGAAAAAAAGGAAATTGTATAAAAGCCTTATAACTAAGTTTGATTAAGTTATGAATCAATTTTTTTAAAGTTTTTCCTCACATTCATCTAAAGTGTCTACAATGATTTTTTTTAAATGGTAGAGACAAGCAAATCCACCAGTTCATACTTATCTAAAAGTATTTATAATAATTCTATTTTTTGAAATGGTAGAAGCAAGCCAGTCAATGAATTCAGCATTATCAAAAGTATCATCAATAAATAATTTTAAAATTGTGGAAACAAGCAGGTCAATTAATTCATGTTTATCTTAAAAGTATCTGCAAGAACTTTTCATTTTTTAAATGGAGTAAATCAATTTAGTGAAGCTATACGTGAGACAAGCAGTCTGAAAATTCAAACTTGAGACATTTATAAGAAGTGAAAATAATCAGGTAACTATGAACTTTCATTAACAGATCTTTTATTCTTACTTATTAAAAGTAAACCTTAATTTATTGGTCAAAGCATTTTTTTTCTTTTGATACAGAAAAAATTAAAGACTTGTTTATCGATAGTTATTCTCAATATCACATAACATAACACAAACACAGTTTAAATCTTTAAACTTAAATTTTTATTATTTTTTTATTGTTTTTTTTATTATATATTGTAATATTGAAATGTTTTTTTTATATTGTTCTTCATTTATTATAATAATGAGCAACCTATAAATATATGCATTTATAATGTTTTTTTTATTTATCTTGTTGCATATTAAATTTGATATAATATATTTTATTTATCTTTGCTCAAGGTTGCAGTGATATTTTTTATAATATTTTTATATGTGATTTATATATTACTCCATCCCTAATATAAGAGAACACATTTTAAACATATAGGTTAACCTTACTGAATGTGTGCGTGTATAACTGCTTAAACAAACCCATCAAAAGAATAGGTTATGCATAATTAGTTTAAGTATAGGAAATTGTAGAGCAAGGCTTACACCAGAATGAAAGAAAAACGCACTCATTACATATGAAATTTATTTTTGTAATATGTAATAAATAAGGACAGTCTTAAGTAAACATTTATAGAATTTTTTTTTCTAATATCAATTTTAAGCCAGCTTATTTTAAAATATCAAAAAAAAAAGACAAACTTGTATATTAAATTTATTTGGTTATGCGTATACAAAATTTTGTATTAATTCGATAGCTAATTAATATAATAATAGAGTCAATTGTACAGTTATTAATTTGATTTTAAAGAAAGAAAAAAGAATAGTATTAATAAAATATAATTATATATCTTAATTGGTTTACGTGTTGTTATTAAAAATATTGTTGTATTTTTCTTGTCTTAATTCTATTGTTTTAAATGATCATCATCATTGCTCGCAGATATTAAGAATCATCAGCACTTGCAAATATTTAAGCAAACACTTGCAAATGTTAAACAAGCTAGAATATTGATTTACATTTAAGTATTTGGGGATTGGGCCTGATAATAACCAAATTTTAATAATTATAGGTTAATAATAGAAAGCTAAAAATTGTGTTGTGCCAATGAGTTTTGATCATCCTCATCAAAGAGGGATATCATATTATTGATTAAAACACCGTTTAAAATAGTACGGTATTTGAGTTATGATCACCATCATCATTTGATTAAATAATAATCATTCAATCAAACCCAAAGTTAATAATTAATATGTTTAGTAAATGGGGTTTACAGAGAGTTGAATATCATGTGGGGATATTTATGATGATCATTCATCATCACTTATAATATTTAAATCCCAGTTTAACATAGGATGATTTTAAAAAGTGCCTATGGGTTTATGAAAAATAAATTTATTGTTGTGAATTCATTATAAAGCTAGGGCTGGTATCAACATCATCATTATTATCATCATCATCATCAATATATTATGATATTTAATTAAGTTAAGTAACTAGTTTCATGGCCATCCACTTAAGTAATGGTCTTCACTATGTTTGTTTGAAAGCCATTAATGAGAGTATTTTTTGCATCTGTTCATCAATATACGTTAACTGAGCTAGTAATGTCCATAAAAGTCTTTGATATATAAATTTTGGTGATATAGGGATCTTATGATTTTATTGACATAGATAAAATATAAGAATGTCATTTTTTTTGTTCATTAGTCATCCAAGTCATGTGTAGTAAAATGTACCAAATGAGTTTGAACTCAGTACACTATACACAGATAGTATTTATCTAGATTTAAATCAATTTAGTGCTGCCCGTGGAAAATACAAGCAATTAACTAAGCTGAATAAAAGTGAAATATTCCCTTTCCAACTTAATAATATTAACTTTATATGATATTTTTTATACATTGTTATAAATAATGCCTGTGTGTGCATATGACCATGAATGGTCTTATATATTTGGAAAGAAGAATGAGAAGGATTCTTTGTTATAAGAACCTATTATTGGAGATAAGCAAAATGCCCTCCATGGATTTCACAGTAATTTTGTTCAGTTACTATATCTAATATAAGTTTATCTGATGACAATGGCTAATATATTTTATTGATCAAATGACTCTCCAATATCGAAATATTTTAAATCTTTCATGATGATAGTTTTAATTTTCATTTTGCTATTTTATGTGTTGAGAAATGAGATAAGTTATTTATTTCATTATGAGCATGACAGAATTAATGTTTAGGATAGTTGCAAACGGGCTATAATGTTATATTTAATTAATTACAAATAAACACCCAAATAGAGCATAATATGCCTATGTTCTTATTTATATGTTAGTGTCATCCTTGTTGAATTATAAATTGTATTTTAGCTAACACAGTAAATTCATTTCTCATTTAATTTTACTTGGTTACAAATGATAAACCGCTGGAGCATATCATATATCCTGTTTAGTGTTTAGTTATTGAATTATAGCAACTATCATTTTATCATTCATCAATATATAGATTGTAATCGGTTATAAAGTAACAGCCTTTTGTCAACCTTTTATCAGTTCATCTTTATTTATTCATACTGTTACAAGTGGTGCAGATTATAAACATCTTTGAATTAATAATTAATTAATAAATTTTATTTATGATTATTTCTGTTTCAAATGGGTATTTCTTCATTCTGTTACAATATATATATATATATCATTAAATGTCTATATTTTTAAATCATATAATAATAATTCAAACAAATTTATTTAACACAGTATTCAAAATTAAATAATATATTTTTTACCAGAAGTACTTTCGATTGTTTCACTGACAATCTTTATCAACCATTAATACAAATGTACAGTCACACAGTTTACACTATTTTTTAAAAAAAATTAATGAAGTATTTCCACTTCCTAAAGACAAAATTTCTTTGGAGTGTCATGGTGTATATGAAATTCCATGTAGGGTCTGTTCATATATATATATATATTGGACAGACTAATCATAGAATAAATATTAGAAAGAAAGAGCACATTTTGGCAGTCAGAGAAAAATCCAATTCATCAGCTATTTATTCTCATATAAAATTAACTAATTATGATATCAATTTTGATAAAACAAATATTCTAGCAAAAATTGAACAATATGACCAGAGATTGCTAAGAGAAGCTATAGAGATTTTTAAAAGGCCCAAGAGCATAAATGAAAGGTGTGAATTAAAGAAGATTAACAACATTTGGAAGAAGCTATTGGAAGACAAAATAAAATTTCTCACCCAATAGAATTTAAGTATGAGGAGAAACAAAAAGATAAAAATGATTTTAAATCTCACATGCATTTCTATGTTTTGAAAAAGAGAAAGCTTTGACGAAGGTACTTGTTATTGTCCCAAAATGTCAGCTATTTGGCTATTTTACCACATGGAATATCCTGAAAATAATAATATGAAATCATCATTTATAGTTGAGGAGAGTTAAGGAATTAACCAAAAGTACTTCTGTGGATTGAAAGTATGTATTATAATAATTAATTACCATTATCTAATGATAATTAACTATTATATATAGTGTTTCAATTCAGAGAAGCACTTTTGGTTAATTCCTTAACTCTCCTAACTGCCACTAAATTAAAAAAACAAAATGGAAGCAAATGTCATCAACTCAAATGTCATGAATCCCAAATTTTAATGTTAGCAGCTTGTCTATTAATTATATTCATTTTATTTCTATTTATGAAAATTGACTTCTTAATTTTTGTTTTATTATGTTTTCTCTTTTCATGAAGAATCTTAACACTTTTAAAAGATCAAATTTGTATTGACTTTTACATATCCTTTCATAATCCATGTAAACTAAAACTGTTATTAAATTATTACTACTTTTACTTTTCACATAACTTGTATAATAATTGAAGCTCATTTAATCTTCTTTCTATACTGCACCTCAATTCACCTATATATGGTAACATATATCCACAAAAAATTTAATTTTAAAAGTGTAATATCTGTTCAGCAAAAAAAAGTAATGTTGGGTATCAAATTTTTTATGGATATATGTTATCACATATAGGTGGAATCAAGGTGCAGTATGGAGAAAAGATTAAAAGAGCATCTATTGTTATACAAGCTAGTGAAAAGTAAAATGATTTAATGACTGCTTCAGATTTCTTGGATTATGACAGAACTATAAATATACATTTAAGTTTGATCTTGAAAGTGTTAAGATTCTTCATGAAGAGAGAAACCATAGTAAAAAAAAAATTAAGGAGGCTATTTTCATAAATAGAAATAATGTGAATATAATTAATAGACAAGCCACTAATGTTAAAATTCAGGATTCATGGGATTTGCATTGATGATGTTTGCTTCAGTTACATTGGCAGTTGAGGAGGGGTAAGGAATTAACTAAAAGTACTTCTACAGATTGAAAAACTGTATATAATAATTAATTACCATTTTATTTATTATTTTTGTTGTTAATCCAATATTTTTTAATTGTCGGACATTTTATTTGTAATATATATATAATAGGAATATATTTGATGTGTTAAAGTCTACAAAATCAAAATATTCAAATTACTTTTTCAAAAAAAAAATTATGAAGAAATTTGAAGGAAAATAAAAGCTATTGATTTATTCATGTAGTAATTAATACATTTAAGTCAACAAGTAAAACATTTGAATCTAGTGTTAAAAATAAGTGTTTTAATGATTTTACTTTATCATCAGATCATTAGATGTGAGGTTTAAAATAATTGTTAGTTTAGTTCTATTTAATGATTTCAAAGAATATATACATAGGAATGAATATGTGTAAGCAAATATTTACATATAAATATTTTATTAAGCTATAAAACTTTATATAATATAATCAATATATTTAAATATTTCTATGAATGTTTATTAGATCCTGATCATGAACAATCTAAGCAGAATTTTAAATTATATGAAAATATGACTAATATCAACCGGGACAGTGAGGAAGCATACCTACACATATTTCCACCTGAATTTGATTTATATAGAAGGATTTGCAATAAAGAAATTTCAGTGGTAAAGTTGTTTTGCTTTAAAAATATATTTTACTTATCTTTATTTTCAAAATATAATTTTTATATTTTAATTATTGGGTTTATTATATGATAAGTTTTTGATGTATAATACATGGAAAAGTTACTATTTTAAATGCATACACACACACACACAAGTACGTCCTCACAAACATACAAACTTTAATAACATTGAAATTTGATCATTTAATTAAAGTACATAAATATATATGCACATATATAATAAACTCTAAATGTCGAACAAAGATTCAAGAATAGAATGAATCCACCTATTTTTGGTAGCTTTGATGTTTATAAGCATATTTTATAAATATTAGAGCTACCAAGAATAGGTGAATTTATTCTATTCTTGATTCTTTATTTAACAAGAGTGCTTTCAAATTGCCTGGAGATGGTGTTTTACTCCCTTTGTTTACATATACATTGATCTATGTTTAATTTAAAGTTTACATATATAATACATACATCATAATAAGCTTTATTTATTTTTTATTTTTTACTTTTTTTTCATGTCAAACCGTTGACCGGAAAGCAAACCTGGGTCAGCTGCTTGGAAGGCAGATAGGCTAACCACTAGGCCACCAATGCTTGACTAAGCTTTAAGTTTTAAGAAGAATTACATAAATAAATATAAAAAAACTTTAATTAATACCATGTAATCATTATCAACTGTTTTCACTTAAAGGAATGCAATTAATAATGACCTCGTGATAATAATTGAAATATAGTTGATAATGATTATATATGTAATTGAAAGTCTGTGTTATTATTTATTTGTTATTTAATACTTGTTAAAACTTAAATCTTATTATGATTTATTTATTATATAGATATTAGTGCTATTTATAATATTTTTACATAACACTTATATACAGTTAAATTTATAAATACTGATTAACTAATAATATATTTTTATATTTTTTAAAACTACAGTACAGTAAAGATTTTAAAATCAAAAACATAAAAAACTCTTATTTAGTGCAAATAATTTTGATTTTTCTGATTTTTATAAAAATGTAAATTAATTTTGGAAAATAGTGTTTTTTTCCTCCTTTGTAATGCATATTCATTATAATTAATTCTGTAATCTGTTTTTGTTAAAGAATTAAGAAAACTTTTAATTATATAAATTGAAAAGCAGGATGATATAATTAAATTATTATCTTGCCTGATTTTGTTTCTTTCTTCTTTGGAGTATAGGCTATGCATTTTTGTTTTATAGTACATAATTGTTTTAAAAACTTTGGTAATTTGCAATTTTTAAAATTATTCTATTAGCATGAGAAAAAACCACAGAGATAATTGGTAAATCCATATATCCAGAAAAATGTACTGATCTAAAAGAAAATCCATTATTTAAGAGCTATTTTCTATTTTGATGTTGTAAGTAGTACATGTATTGGTAGAGAAATGGATTGAAATTCCTCAAAGATTCTTTGTAAAAGTGCAGTAACAAATATTTATGGGTGTGGTTTTAAATGAATTTGATTATGAAGAGTTATTAGATTAAAAAATCAAAATGGCCATAGTAGGTATAATTATACACACAAATTTACATAATTTATCACATGAACTATATGTGATTGTTTCAAAAGAGTATGTCTACTATATGTTCGGTTCTTGGTCACAGATATTAGTATTGCACCAGAAGTATAATTATTTGATTTTCAAATGTAATAGCTTGACCTATTACATATTTATAATTAAAACAGACAAAAGTCTCTATATGTATTGCCACTCAGTGTAAGCCAGAGTAATCATTGGATGTCAAAAGGCTTGTACATAAATTCCCTGTCTAGTGCCTCAGATCCTAGACTCCTCACTGATGAAGGCTATCCAAGACTCCTCACTGATGAAGGACACAAGCCAGAAACTAGTCTGGGAATAGTGGATGAGTAGGCATTAGATTGGGGATTTTTATGCACAAGCCTTCTGGCATCCATTGATTACTCTGACTTTCACTGAGTGGTAATACATATAGATAATTTTGTCTGTTTTAATAACAGTTATGAGAAAGCATAGGAAATGGTGATCATGTGATATTTATACTTACTCAGGCTTACTATAAGTAATATTCCTTTTTTTCTTTGATATGAAGGTGTAGTAAAAAACTAGAAATATCATTTTTGGTTACAATTTATTAGACTGGGTGAAAACTGACAAGTTTTCAAAAGAAATTATTGTCAAAAAGACTTCAACACCTTCTGAGACAGCTTTGTTAACCATTAAGATGCACAATATATTAGTCTAGTTGGAAAAATACATCCTGAGCTTAGAATTGGTTATTAATTAAATGAAGATATTTTGAAGTAAAATTTAAATAGGACATGTTATCAATGTTCCACTTACTTACTATTGGATAAGAATTTTTTGCCAACATTAAATTGATTTGCTTTATTAAATGATAGATTAAGACTGATTAATTATATAAATATAGTGTTACTAAATTAAGTGTAAAAGCAGGATGATAAAGCGTAATTACACTCATATGCTGAGTAAATATATTTTGAAAGTTTGGAATTAAGACTTATGAAGGATGAGTACTTTAACCCCAGCAAGAAAGATATTGGATTTTGAAAATTTACAGAATACAAATTTACTTCGATACTGTCAAGGATAGAAGGTAGAATTTGCAGTGCATTTGGTTTCTGTAAATAAGTGAATATGAAGAGTAAAATGGCTTATTCAATTACTAAAAGCAAAGATTCATTGAGCAGAGTTAATGCTTCTTACATTCACTGCTATAATCAAAAGATTCATATTAATAATAACCTAAAAAGAGGAAGAACAAAAATGTCCTCATTATACAATGTGAGGAGTATGTGAAATAGATAAAAGCAAAAAAAAATAGAAAGAAAAAATTAATGTTAAAACACTATTGTGCAATAAGTAAGCCTATCTTATTTAGTATTATTTTTTTTCAGTTGTTTCTTCATGTTATTGGTTATATATAGGGTAATAAAATTATTTATTATACTAAAATTGTATACTCATATTTAATGAGTTCTGGTGCTTGTTAGCATCTTGAGATAAATAATTTTTGGATCCCTAAGGATTGACTGTAATGATCAAATTATCCTTGGATATATGTTCTATGAATATGTACTCCCTCTAGATGGAGTAGCTGTTCAGGTTTTAATGGGTTAATGCTCTGATTTTGTCTAGTCCAGTGAACTAGAGTTTGAAATGAAGAAGATTCTGCTTCACATCATGAGCCAGTAAATTTAGTTTTTTTTATTAGAAGTTGTTGTTTCGTTGAGTTTTTTTCCAGATTCTTTGATGTAGTTTGAATTTAATTGTAATATTTACTATAAGCTTAATTAAATTTGTCATAAAAATTTTAATTTTTTGTAAGTGTTTTTTACACAGTTGCATCTTTGTTAATTTTGTAGGATCCATTAATGTAAAAGGTTTTTCTAATTATAAATGCTATCTTAATTAAACAAAGAAAAAGAATTAAATGGTAAATACTACTGATGGGTCTTCAGCTTTATTGAAAGATTCTGAGGGAATTAAACATATTTTCTTTTTTAACACTAAAGTAAATCTATTGGAAAATTTCAATTTTTTTTTCATCTGGTTGATCTTTTGTAAATATCTATCTCTGACAACAAGATCATTTGTGCTTGGGCTAATGGAGCTGTAAAATTATTGTTTTGTCTTATCCAGTAATACATGGTTGTTTACCATTAGTGAGGTTTTCATATAGTTAATGTATGTATATTGTAACTACTGAAATTTGAAATAAATTTCAATATATGGTGTAATGTCAATAGTACAAATTTTTTTTTTTTAGTTTGATTTTAATAGTAAACATACTAACCTGGAGAGCATTGGAATATGTTGCTATGACAACACTAATATTGGAGAAAGAAACATTTATTATTAACTCTAGTATAAAAATTTGTGTACATGTAAATAATAAAGTTTATAGTCTTGATAAAATTGTTTTTTCTTTATTATGCATATTTTCATTATTGCATTCACAATAGTAGCTTACAAATAATACACCTAAATATGTCACGTCTCAAGTATGTTGAATATTTTATTTGTATAATATTATGTTGAAAAATATGTGTATTGAATTTAATATTTATTATCTGATAAGATAAAGGATTTTTATATAGCAATAAATTAAATGATTAGACATTGTTAAATACTTAATAAGTAATTAGAAGCTTACAAGTAATAATTATGTTAAGATAAAGATTATATATGAAGTGATTCAATGATTGACAAAGGTACAAATATGATAATTATTGAAGATGAGAAAAAGGAAATACAGTTAAATGCCCACATATTTTATTTTAAATCATTATGATTAAAGTGATGCCTTATTAAGTCAGTATACGGCTATAAAGATTATAACTTGATTCAATTTTAGAACTGGTAATAGTAATATATTTTATTATGCTATAAATTATAGTGATTTTCTTTAATTGTATTTAAAGTTCATTGATGCAAATCATAAATTCAGATTAAATTTTAATATTAATATTTGATTCTAATAAACACTAATAATCTTTCATATCTTTTAATATTTATAGTCTACAATTTTAATAATGTAGCTTTACTGAACTGAAGAGTAATTGGATATGATTTATCAATTGTGTTTTAATAAGAATCATATAAGAATCTACCAGTAAAGCATTGGTGGTCGAGAGATCAGCCACGGCTGCTTTACAAGCAGTTGTCCCAGGTTAGTGGGTTCAATTCCCGGCTGATGCTATGACACATGAGAAAAAAAAAGAATCTATCATTTATTTTATATATTGATGTGATTGGATATTTAAATTTTAATGTTATTTAATAAGATGATTTTATTTTATAGTATTATAAGTTGGTGGAAATAGAGAGATATGATAGATTAATTGATTTTGGTTTTGTTATTGAGTATTTATTCTTGCTTTATCTTTAATCTATTGTGCTATGTCTGGCATTCTATATTGTTGGAAACCTTGTTTTCAAACTTAATCATTCAGTCTTATTTAATGATAATAATTCCCGGGTAATTACACAACTCTTATTAGTTTTAGATTAAATGCAATTTAATAATAAATATTCTTATTAAGATCTAACTACGTTACAAATTCTATATATTTCTATATACATTATAAATATACCTAAGCCCAAAGATGTACATAAATCATATTATAGGTCAATATGACCTGTAAGAGTCCTAGCTGGCTGTACTTGAAGTCCCTGTGCATATGGGCAAAATTCTGGACCTGCTTATTAATCTTTGTGCACAGGTGAAGCTCCAAGAATCCAGCGTCTTTTTTTGATCCAATTTCCAGTGACTTCATTCATTGTTTCAATCCCTGAAGTTGATTGGCTCATATTTCCATCCCTCTGCTCAGGTGATTCTTCCTTTCACTGCTCCATGCTGGATACAAGAATTTAAATCATTATCTTTCTATCTTTAATTAATGAGTTATTTTTTAGCTTATAGTTTATCTCACGAAGGAAATCTAAACTTGACTTACTTTAATTGTTTTATATCTCATTATCGTATTGTATTCTACTCTCATTAATTAAACTGTTTTTACTTTTAGAAAATAATTTTTTTTCTAATCTTGAAAGTTATAGAGAACTTTTATTTTCTATTTTAAAAGAATCAGCCTTTTAAAATTATTTAATTTATTTAAACTTATTCCTTATTTTCATTAGTAATTTGTACCTATATATGTATGTGCATTTAAGCATAGACATACATATCATATTGCAAATAACGCTCATATTTAGGGCAGCTTGAAATAATGATTTTGCTTGCTTCTATTCATTCTAAATGCTATTTCGATTCATGAGGCTACAACAAAAGTTATTATTATTGTTTTGTTGAATTAAATGGTAGATTATTATTTATTGATGGATATTGATTTTTATTTAGTTTATTAATTTCATTTTGTTACAAATGGTGATGATGTCTCATTTTGTGGCTTTTTTTGAGAGGTATTTTGATCAAGTATTTTCATATTGTTTGTGAATCTTGGTTTTATTGTCTTCTAATGTGACATACCTAGCCCTGATGTATTTAATGATTTTTTTTTATCCATAATGGCTGCAAAGACATTTTGGGAATTTTTTTATTAAATGAGTTCTAAATTTATGTAAAAACAGTGTGGTGGGATACGTTCAAATATGATAATCAGAGGTGATGTGTTATTGCTTGTAATGTTTATATATTTATTGGTTAGACGTTTTTGTTTAGAGTGATGTTAAAACACAGATTAGTTAGCAATGTACTCTTTCTCTTTTTTAAAGTTGTTTAAATGTGATAAATTTGTTGAATAATTCATGTAGGTCTTGAGCTGTGAAATTAATATAGGAGTTCTTAACTTACCTTGCTAAAGTAGTTGGTCTATTGATGTCTATATAACATATATTTTTGTTATTTAATGCATTAATGTTTTTTACATGAACTTGTTTTGAACAGCACCATATGCTATAATTATTGTTAGACTGATTCAAGTTTCATAACTTTTTCTTCATAAGTAACCCACAGAATTTCTCTATAATCATTTCACAATGAGATGTTTATGATAGTCATTGCAGGAAGGAATGTTTTTACATTGTAAACTTTGTGAAAAGATTTTAATATATTTAAAGAAACTGTTTAATTAAATTTTTAAAAAATATCAGTAGCTCTCTACTATTAATTTTAGATTTTCATCGTTATTTTTACTATACGCATTAAAACCAATTTCTAAATCACTGACAATAATTTTTTTTTTTGCCTTTAACAGAACATTTTAATTGACGCTTTAAAAATATAAAATATTTTAAATAAAATTATTATAAAGCTTAAAATACAATTATTTGCTTTTATTTTGACACTAATAAAATATTTCAGCCACCTGTATCAAAAGACATGGTTTTTAACCTATTAAATTATGTCCTCCTGCTGTTATAAATTTACCATTATATTTCTATGGTTGTGCTATTCCCGTTTAAACATTTCAGATACTACTTATTTATTTCTATTTATTATTTGTTCTAAACTTATTTAAATATTAAATGTAGGTCGTGTTTTGTTTATAAATGGTTTTAAAATCAAATATAAATCATTAGAATTATTAGTCTGTTAAGATCGATTTATTTAACTTATTGATTAATAAATATAAATATGTTAATTATATATCAACTAGTGAAGCTTCCTTTAAATTAAAATTTTTTTATAGCTAAGGCTTTCAGGGAAATATTTAAACCCCATAATCATAGCTATTTAATAGATGATACATTGTAAAAAAACATTTTTTAATTGCGTGTAAATGTTCACATAAAATATTCAAATAACTTATCTATTATATATAGTAATTTAAAATATTCAAATATGCAAATCTTTAAATATTCCATGCTTTGGCAAGAGTAAAGCAAAGCAAGCCTCTCTTTTGTTGATGGTATTTCTATTATTGGATATTAAATAAGTTTTCTTCACTTTTCTTTTAATATCATCTCTCTCTGAACAAACAATGCTGGCTTCAGAAGATTAAAAAACGTGAGTGGTTGCAACTTGGTGCTGCCAGAATATTGACCTAGTTTCATCTTTATTTTTGGTTTTATTATACAAATATCTGTGTTGATATACCCTGGTGGCAATATTAGCATGTGTTTCACTGATGTATATAGCTTTACAGCCTATTTGAGGGCATGTTATTCCATAAACAACCAGGAGAATGGATTCATAATTAATATGGTCCTTAGAATTATTAATTGCCATATTAGTACTAAGAGGCATTCGTATACTTATTCGAAAGTTCTTGGAGAGGCTCTTTATTATTTTTGGTGTAATTTTTTTTTATAATAGATATAGTTAAATACGTTCTATCATCCTTGATCCATTGCTTATTGATGTTATTATAAAAGTTGTATATATGTGTTTTAATAGCATTTAATTTTAAACCAACACTTAATAAATTAATTTTTGGTGTATGTTATATTTTGGTAATATGATATTTTCATAATGGTTTAAGACAATACTAGACAAAATACCACTTAATGGTAGGACTTTTAATGGTAAAAATGTTTTTCATGTATTGTTATGGCTGTAAAACTAAATTTATTGATGAATATTTTCTTTAAATTTTGGAATTGACTGAGATTTCTAAACTTCGATACAAGTTTTTAGCTTGTTTGAAAATACGTTCGCCATATTGGATTTCCTTAGTAATGCTACACAAATATATATACAGTATGATTAAAATTATTGTTATTACTAAAAAAAAACTTTTGTTTGTTTGTTATATTTAGTCTTAAGCCCTTAGGATTACTGTTACAATATAGACACTAAAGATTGAACTTGACTATAAAGAATGAAATTATTAATAAACTTCATTAAACAGATAATTATAACCTGTTATGAATGCAGACTAACAAAATAGTCAATTATAGCATTCAAATTGCAATTATCACTTTTAAAGTGAACTCTCAACTATGTATTACTTACAAAATAAAGCTAATAATACCCAGAGCTAGAAAGGTAAATAATTTAAATACATGAAAGCAGCCAATAGTTAAACCATACCAATATCAATAACAATCAACAATCTCAATTTATTGTTATATATATAGGGTATACGAGCACAGACTTTCACATGACCCACCACTCTCCACTCTATTTAATAACACTGATACACTTAAGCATATATATGTGAAAAGATAAATAATCACCAATATACATACTTCATGCTAAGCCAGCAATCATCAGTTGGTCCAGATTATCATCTCCCACACATATATACTATAAGTGCTCAGATATATATTAAGGCAGACAATCTTCATACTTTAATGGACAGGCTCCAATCTACTACACACTCCAACTCTTTAACCATCCATCCAATTGAAAATCTGATGATAGAATGCTTGAAGGCCACCCTGAGGCCGAGATTGTTGTCACACCCATGTTAACCTAAGGTCAATCCGACCCCTCATGTATGGTACATAATCCATTTAATACATATTCAAGGGATGGGCAGACATCTCTACTATGTAATAAATGAAACACACAGTCTTATTATATACCTGTGTCTATATATGTAATATATAGGGTATATGAGCACAGACTTTCACATGACCCACCACTCTCCTCACTATCTCATAACACTGATACACTTGAACCCATATATGTTGAAAAGATAAATAATCACCAATATATGTATTTCATGCTAAACCAGCAATCATCAGTTGGTCCAGATTACCATCTCTACACATATATGTTATAAGTGCTCAGATATATATTAAGATAGTCAATCCTCATACTTTAATGGACAGGCTTCAATCCACTCCACACTCCAACTCTTCAACCGTCCATCCAATTGAAAATCTGATGATGGAATGCTGGAAGGCCACCCTGAGGCTGAGATTCTTGTTTTATTGTTTTGTAAATGTTTATTTATTAATTAATTATGCCTTTTTTTCAGTTTTAATTCCCTAATAAGATTTTTGATATTTTTTTTATTATAAATTTCTGAATGAGGAACAATGAATTAAATTTTTTGCCATAATTTTTTATTTCTTACATAACACTTTTTGATTTATGATACATTTAGAGGAATCAATTATGTTCACTGTCCAGAGTATATCTGTACATTAGAGGAGGGCGGATTAAATGACCCTTAATGTGTATTGAGTATAAAGATTATAAATTAACTTTTTTATTTTGCAAATAATTAAGCTTCATTATACAAATATATGATAGATTTGTAATTTTTTAAAAAAATTATATCACTATATTATTGTATTTATTATTTTTCTAAAGCAAATGGGATTATGCATGTAATATAATATATATTTCTTTTTAGCTGAGAAAAGATTCCAGTGTATTAAAATGCTATTATTCAACTCGAAATTCTTCCTATTTACTGATTCAACCTGTTAAAATAGAAGATGTTCATCTTAGTCCTTGGATAGCATTTTTCCACAACATACTTAGTGATAAAGAAATAGAAATGGTGAAGAAACTAGCACTTCCTGCAGTAAGTTACATTATTAATCAATTTTATATTTCTGAAATATTAAAAGCATAAATATTGTAATAATCAGTCTGTATCTACAATTATATACAGCCTTTCATATATAAGCTCATATTGGTATGCAAATTAAGTAATGCATAGGGTGGCATAAGAAGTTAAATGATTATAGAATGGCATATATAAATAAATACATGTAAATAACCCCATGTTGAAACAACAGTCATTTATAACAACAGAGAGATGAAAAGGATCAAAGGATGGATAATAAAGAAATCATAGAATCAATAATGCACATCTGCTCATATATATATATATATATATATATATAATATATATATATATATATATATATATTAGTCATACAATATAAATTGTGTAGTAGAATGCTAATCAAGTGATTAAATATGCATGAATCTCTCCACACTGGCACTTCAATTACATAATGGTCAATAAACCAAATTATTTCTAACCAAAATAATTATTATAGTCACTTAAGTAAAATGTTGCCTCATATCTAAAGATGATGATTATTCCCAAATATGAGCATCAAATTAGGTACCACAATGATTTCTGCAACAGAAAATAATTTCACATAAATACACAACTAAATCTCAATCACCAATTATAAATATTTTAATCTACCAAACCATCTGAATATCTCACTTAATTTGATCTCTTTGGAAACAGCTTTTATTTGTTTACTGGTTTCACAATTTTAATTCAAAATGCCCAATTCCACAAAGAAATAAGTACTCCCATCTTTGCTTACCCTTTATGATCACTACACTGGAAATCAGTAGTGTGCATTACTCCAGGAAACAAATGATATCTTAATTGATATCTTTATATATTAGCTTATATATATATATATATATATATATATATATATATATAAAGATATCAATTATATATATATATATATATATATTTTCAAATATGAACTCTAAGGTATTTATATATTAGTTCACAGAGGGTGGTACTGGATTTCTTAACCAAGTGGGGTGATTTAATGCTTAATATTTGTATATATTTATTTTGGTGCTGATATAGTACGTGCTCGTTGGCCATTTTGAATTTTAAAACACTGCCGGCACATGCAAGCGATAAATGACATAGACTAGAATCACTCAGTTTTCAAAAAATAAATCACCTAAGGCACTACAATTAAAAAAATGGAAGGGGCAAGAAAGTAATGTGGAAATTAATTAGCCTAAGGCACTACACTTAAAAAAAGTGTGGCAAAAGCAAAACAAGTGAAAAAGGAAAGTAATATTGAAAATTTAAAAAAATATAAAAGCCTTTAAAATAAATCAAAAAGGCTAATTTAGTCAAGCATTGATGGTTGAGAGGTTAGCAACAGGCTTTACAAGCAGTTGTCCCGGGTTAGCGGGTTCACTTCCTGGCTGATGCTATAACACATGAGGAAAAAAAGGCTAATTTATATAGTGATAATCAAACATTGTAATAGTAAATATCAAAAAATTAACGTATGTTAAAGCATTTAAAAAAAAGTCATAAAACCATTATATAGCGATAATTAGAAAAATAATAAATGCTGCTTTCAAAAGCTTATTCCGGTCTTTCAACAGTATATACTAAATCAGTATTATAATTTTAAAAAACAATATTTAAAAACTATAATGCTATAAATCAAACATTGGGTTGTAACGTCACATTAAATAGCTTAAGGTGCTACTATGGAAAAAAGTGCGGGGGGGGGGGAAAGAAAAAAAAGTGAACATTGAAAATTAAAAAAATTACAAAATCCTTTAAAATAAATCAAAAATGCTAATTTATATAGAGATAATCAAACATTGTAATAGTAAATCTCAAAAAATTAACGTATGTTAAGGCATTTAAAAAAAATCATAAAACCTTGATATAGCGATAATTAGAAAAATAATAAATGCTACATTCAAAAAAACTTATTCCAGGAACATGACTTTCAAACTATTTCGTGGAGTATCAACAAATAAAAAAACTAATTAACTTATTTTTAAAAATATATAATATTTTACATTTGGCTTTGAGATTATCCCTCTAACTAAAAGTTATAATAATAAATCACAAATCTTAATAATAGACATATTAATACATGTTACAGTTAGCATTTATTTAAGTAATTTTTTACCAATATTTTAAGAATTTTAAAAATACTACCAACTTTCAGGATAGGTTGCTCGTTGGCGCAGGTTGAATTTAGTTCTTCCTAGATTTCTCCCTTAGTGCAAAACCATAAAGCCATTAACAAATTACATTTTTAAGATTTAAGTTTATTACTTTAAAAAAGATGCCAGTAAAATTAATTTATTCAGGTAATATCACAGCTTGACATCATCTCTTTCAAATTTATTTTTAAAACTGTACTAGGGTCGCACACAAATTAAACCAGGTATGTGTGATGTAAAATAATTTCTAAGAATCATGCTCAGGTATTGTTTGTTTTACTAAGATAAAAGTGCTAAGTTAAGAAGTTTAACAATAGAAAGCTAAAGTTTCAAATTTTAAACACAGCTGTAAACAAACTAATGGACTTTTCTGTCTCTAACTAGTAAGCCTATGCAATAGAGGGGTAAAATTTATTATAAAAATGTATAATAAATTAATGATTTAAAAATATAATCACACTATAACATATTACACATCATAATTTATATATATACTTTTAAGATTTAAGTTTTAACACTTTAAAGAAGACACAAGTAAAATTAATTGGTAATTTATTCCAAAAATATTGCGAAAACAAAAAAGATAATTGACCTGTTTTTCATTAATATTTAAAAAATAAAAAAAAACTGAAATATAAAATTTGAAACTTTAGCTTTTTCTTGTTAAACTTCTTAACTTAGCACGTTTATCTTAGTAAAACAAAAGGCAACCCCTGAGCATGATTCTTAGAAATTATCTTACATCACACATACCTGGTTTAATTTGTGTGCAACCCAAGTACAGTTTTAAAAATAAATTTGAAAGAGATGATGTCAAGCTGCAATATTACCTGAAGAAATTAATTTTACTGGCATCTTTTTTAAAGTAATAAACTTAAATCTTAAAAGTGTAATTTGTTAATGGCTTTATGATTTTGCACTAAGGGAGAAATCTAGGAAGAACTAAATTCAGCCTGCGTGGATGAGCAACCGATCCAGAAAGTTGATAGTATTTTAAAAATTCTTAAAATATTAGTAAAAAATTACTTAAATAAATGCTAACTGTAATATGTATTAATATGTCTATTATTAAGATTTGTGATTTATTATTATAACTCTTAGTTAGAGGGATAATCCCAAAGCCAAATGTAAAATATTATATATAGTCAAAATAAAAGTCATAGATCAATTCATAGATCACATGACCCTATCTCTTAAGCTTGTAAGTTATAAACAGTGAGGATTGCAAATTCCTCTACAAGCTTTATGATAAATGCTTAGCCAGAGCCAGCACTTAAAATATCTCTGTCAGGAACCCCTCCCCAAACCCCTGACCATGGTTTCGTGCTTTGGCACTCCTCAGAGAGGTGTCAGGGTAGGTTCAGACACTAGATCTAAAAATACCAACCCAAAGCTAAGCACTTAGCTAGAAGTTATCTACTGAGTGGAAAATCTGAAATTTTCAGACATGTACATGTCTTCAAACCCAGCTATCCAACTCAAATAGCTATATGGGGCTGATAGATCTTCAGCCATGCCATATAGTAGTAGTCATAGCAATATAAAATTGCATAAGACTTTTTGGCAGAGACTATAAATAGTCAAAATAAAAGTCATAGATCAATTCATAGATCACATGACCCTATCTCTTAAGCTTGTAAGTTATAAACAGTGAGGATTGCCAATTCCTCTACAAGCTTTATGATAAATGCTTAGCCAGAGCCAGCACTTAAAATATCTCTGTCAGGAACCCCTCCCCAAACCCCTGACCATGGTTTCGTGCTTTGGCACTCCTCAGAGAGGTGTCAGGGTAGGTTCAGACACTAGATCTAAAAATACCAACCCAAAGCTAAGCACTTAGCTAGAAGTTATCTATTGAGTGGAAAATCTGAAATTTTCAGACATGTACATGTCTTCAAACCCAGCTATCCAACTCAAATAGCTATATGGGGCTGATAGATCTTCAGCCATGCCATATAGTAGTAGTCATAGCAATATAAAATTGCATAAGACTTTTTGGCAGAGACTATAAATAGTCAAAATAAAAGTCATAGATCAATTCATAGATCACATGACCCTATCTCTTAAGCTTGTAAGTTATAAACAGTGAGGATTGCCAATTCCTCTACAAGCTTTATGATAAATGCTTAGCCAGAGCCAGCACTTAAAATATCTCTGTCAGGAACCCCTCCCCAAACCCCTGACCATGGTTTCGTGCTTTGGCACTCCTCAGAGAGGTGTCAGGGTAGGTTCAGACACTAGATCTAAAAATACCAACCCAAAGCTAAGCACTTAGCTAGAAGTTATCTATTGAGTGGAAAATCTGAAATTTTCAGACATGTACATGTCTTCAAACCCAGCTATCCAACTCAAATAGCTATATGGGGCTGATAGATCTTCAGCCATGCCATATAGTAGTAGTCATAGCAATATAAAATTGCATAAGACTTTTTGGCAGAGACTATAAATAGTCAAAATAAAAGTCATAGATCAATTCATAGATCACATGACCCTATCTCTTAAGCTTGTAAGTTATAAACAGTGAGGATTGCCAATTCCTCTACAAGCTTTATGATAAATGCTTAGCCAGAGCCAGCACTTAAAATATCTCTGTCAGGAACCCCTCCCCAAACCCCTGACCATGGTTTCGTGCTTTGGCACTCCTCAGAGAGGTGTCAGGGTAGGTTCAGACACTAGATCTAAAAATACCAACCCAAAGCTAAGCACTTAGCTAGAAGTTATCTATTGAGTGGAAAATCTGAAATTTTCAGACATGTACATGTCTTCAAACCCAGCTATCCAACTCAAATAGCTATATGGGGCTGATAGATCTTCAGCCATGCCATATAGTAGTAGTCATAGCAATATAAAATTGCATAAGACTTTTTGGCAGAGACTATAAATAGTCAAAATAAAAGTCATAGATCAATTCATAGATCACATGACCCTATCTCTTAAGCTTGTAAGTTATAAACAGTGAGGATTGCCAATTCCTCTACAAGCTTTATGATAAATGCTTAGCCAGAGCCAGCACTTAAAATATCTCTGTCAGGAACCCCTCCCCAAACCCCTGACCATGGTTTCGTGCTTTGGCACTCCTCAGAGAGGTGTCAGGGTAGGTTCAGACACTAGATCTAAAAATACCAACCCAAAGCTAAGCACTTAGCTAGAAGTTATCTATTGAGTGGAAAATCTGAAATTTTCAGACATGTACATGTCTTCAAACCCAGCTATCCAACTCAAATAGCTATATGGGGCTGATAGATCTTCAGCCATGCCATATAGTAGTAGTCATAGCAATATAAAATTGCATAAGACTTTTTGGCAGAGACTATAAATAGTCAAAATAAAAGTCATAGATCAATTCATAGATCACATGACCCTATCTCTTAAGCTTGTAAGTTATAAACAGTGAGGATTGCCAATTCCTCTACAAGCTTTATGATAAATGCTTAGCCAGAGCCAGCACTTAAAATATCTCTGTCAGGAACCCCTCCCCAAACCCCTGACCATGGTTTCGTGCTTTGGCACTCCTCAGAGAGGTGTCAGGGTAGGTTCAGACACTAGATCTAAAAATACCAACCCAAAGCTAAGCACTTAGCTAGAAGTTATCTATTGAGTGGAAAATCTGAAATTTTCAGACATGTACATGTCTTCAAACCCAGCTATCCAACTCAAATAGCTATATGGGGCTGATAGATCTTCAGCCATGCCATATAGTAGTAGTCATAGCAATATAAAATTGCATAAGACTTTTTGGCAGAGACTATAAATAGTCAAAATAAAAGTCATAGATCAATTCATAGATCACATGACCCTATCTCTTAAGCTTGTAAGTTATAAACAGTGAGGATTGCCAATTCCTCTACAAGCTTTATGATAAATGCTTAGCCAGAGCCAGCACTTAAAATATCTCTGTCAGGAACCCCTCCCCAAACCCCTGACCATGGTTTCGTGCTTTGGCACTCCTCAGAGAGGTGTCAGGGTAGGTTCAGACACTAGATCTAAAAATACCAACCCAAAGCTAAGCACTTAGCTAAAAGTTATCTATTGAGTGGAAAATCTGAAATTTTCAGACATGTACATGTCTTCAAACCCAGCTATCCAACTCAAATAGCTATATGGGGCTGATAGATCTTCAGCCATGCCATATAGTAGTAGTCATAGCAATATAAAATTGCATAAGACTTTTTGGCAGAGACTATAAACAGTCAAAATAAAAGTCATAGATCAATTCATAGATCACATGACCCTATCTCTTAAGCTTGTAAGTTATAAACAGTGAGGATTGCCAATTCCTCTACAAGCTTTATGATAAATGCTTAGCCAGAGCCAGCACTTAAAATATCTCTGTCAGGAACCCCTCCCCAAACCCCTGACCATGGTTTCGTGCTTTGGCACTCCTCAGATAGGTGTCAGGGTAGGTTCAGACACTAGATCTAAAAATACCAACCCAAAGCTAAGCACTTAGCTAGAAGTTATCTATTGAGTGGAAAATCTGAAATTTTCAGACATGTACATGTCTTCAAACCCAGCTATCCAACTCAAATAGCTATATGGGGCTGATAGATCTTCAGCCATGCCATATAGTAGTAGTCATAGCAATATAAAATTGCATAAGACTTTTTGACAGAGACTATAAATAGTCAAAATAAAAGTCATAGATCAATTCATAGATCACATGACCCTATCTCTTAAGCTTGTAAGTTATAAACAGTGAGGATTGCCAATTCCTCTACAAGCTTTATGATAAATGCTTAGCCAGAGCCAGCACTTAAAATATCTCTGTCAGGAACCCCTCCCCAAACCCCTGACCATGGTTTCGTGCTTTGGCACTCCTCAGAGAGGTGTCAGGGTAGGTTCAGACACTAGATCTAAAAATACCAACCCAAAGCTAAGCACTTAGCTAGAAGTTATCTATTGAGTGGAAAATCTGAAATTTTCAGACATGTACATGTCTTCAAACCCAGCTATCCAACTCAAATAGCTATATGGGGCTGATATATCTTCAGCCATGCCATATAGTAGTAGTCATAGCAATATAAAATTGCATAAGACTTTTTGGCAGAGACTATAAACAGTCAAAATAAAAGTCATAGATCAATTCATAGATCACATGACCCTATCTCTTAAGCTTGTAAGTTATAAACAGTGAGGATTGCCAATTCCTCTACAAGCTTTATGATAAATGCTTAGCCAGAGCCAGCACTTAAAATATCTCTGTCAGGAACTTTTCCCCAAACCCCTGACCATGGTTTCGTGCTTTGGCACTCCTCAGAGAGGTGTCAGGGTAGGTTCAGACACTAGATCTAAAAATACCAACCCAAAGCTAAGCACTTAGCTAGAATTTATCTATTGAGGAGTGCCAAAGCACGAAACCATGGTCAGGGGTTTGGGGAGGGGTTCCTGACAGAGATATTTTAAGTGCTGGCTCTGGCTAAGCATTTATCATAAAGCTTGTAGAGGAATTGGCAATCCTCACTGTTTATAACTTACAAGCTTAAGAGATAGGGTCATGTGATCTATGAATTGATCTATGACTTTTATTTTGACTATTTATAGTCTCTGCCAAAAAGTCTTATGCAATTTTATATTGCTATGACTACTACTATATGGCATGGCTGAAGATCTATCAGCCCCATATAGCTATTTGAGTTGGATAGCTGGGTTTGAAGACATGTACATGTCTGAAAATTTCAGATTTTCCACTCAATAGATAACTTCTAGCTAAGTGCTTAGCTTTGGGTTGGTATTTTTAGATCTAGTGTCTGAACCTACCCTGACACCTCTCTGAGGAGTGCCAAAGCACGAAACCATGGTCAGGGGTTTGGGGAGGGGTTCCTGACAGAGATATTTTAAGTGCTGGCTCTGGCTAAGCATTTATCATAAAGCTTGTAGAGGAATTGGCAATCCTCACTGTTTAAAATATTATATATTTTTAAAAATAAGTTAATTAGGTTTTTTTATTTGTTGATACTCCACAAAATAGTGTTGAAAGCCATGTTCCTGCCATTTGAGATTTAGCAATATACCTTTTAAATATTATTTTTTTAAATTATAATACTGATTTTTAAAATTTAGTATATACTGTTGAAAAACCGGAATAAGTTTTTGAAAGTAGCATTTATTATTATTCTAATTATCACTATATAAATGTTTTATGATTTTTTTAAAAAATGCCTTAACATACATTAATTTTTTGAGATTTACGATTACATTGTTTGATTATCACTATATAAATTAGCCTTTTTGATTTATTTTAAAGGATTTTGTAATTTTTTAAATTTTCAATGTTCACTTCTTTTTTTTTTAAACAAAGCAAAACAAAACTCCATATAGTAGTGCCATCTGTAGTGCCACCTGTTTAGCTAAACAGGTGGCACTACTATATGGAGTTTTGTTTTGCTTTGTTTATAAACAATTATGTGCTAGTATTGGAGATGTGATTATGTGATGCTTGCTGGTTCCTTTTCTTTTCCTGCACTTTTTTCCATAGTAGCATCTTAGGCTATTTAATGTGATGTTACAACCCAATCTTTGATGTATAGTATTATAGTTTTTAAATATTGTTTTTTAAAATTATAATACTGATTTAGTATATACTGTTGAAGACAGGAATAAGCTTTCTTTTTGCAAATAGCATTTATGATTTTTTTTAAAATGCCTTAACATACGTTAATTTAATTTAATTTAAAGGATTTTTTTATTTTTTTAAATTTTCAATGTTACTTTCTTTTTTTCACTTGTTTTGCTGTTCCCACATTTTTTTTTAAGTCTAGTGCCTCAGGCTAATTAATTTCCATGTTACTTTCTTCCCCTTCCCTTTTTTAATTGTAGTACCTTAGGCAATTTATTTTTTTTGAAAACTGAGTGATTATAGTCGATGTCATTTATCGGTTGCATGTGCCAGCAGTGTTTTAAAATTCAAAATGGCCACCAAGCACATACTATATTGGCACCAAACTTTATTTAAACTTCATTGTATCAATATTTCATACTCTGTAGTAGTCAAGTTGCAATCTTTAAGTGTCTATATATATTCAATAGACCATTAGTAAGAATGGATTTCCATTCTTGCTATTAAAAGATGAGAAGGTTGCTTTGACAGCAGTGAGAAATAATGATTGCTATCTTTATTGTGAATGTTTATGTGGTTACTGGTGGTTTCTAATGGTTACTAATTATCCCAATTAGCTTTAAGCATTATTTCACTTATTATTTAAATAATGCATGAGCAATTTAAAAGTATTGCAGTTTGTAATGTTATAATTGACTATTTATTAGTCTGCATTACAGTGACATGTTTATTTCATGTTTAAAGAGATTTATTTAAACTTCATTGTATCAATATTTCATACTCTGTAGTCAAGTTGCAATCTTATTCAATGGACCATTAGTAAGAATGGATTTCCATTCTTGCTATTAAAAGGTGAGAAGGTTGCCTTGACAGCAGTGAGAAATATTAATTACTATCCTTATTGTGAATGTTTATGTGGTTACTAGTGGTTTCTAATGATTACTAATTATCCCAGTTAGTTTTAAGCATTATTTCGCTTATATATATATATATGATCAATAGATGGCGTTTTACCAAAAACACCGTCAAAGCGTGTTTGTTTACATAAACATCAGAGTAAGCATTCACTATCTTTTTCATTAGTTCCACCCTCAGATCATGATTTCAAGCTGATTTGCTATGATCAGTGAAGGATAGGAATAAGAAACTAGATCTAAACACTAACTCTGAGCATTTATGAAACAATTTCTATTCAGCTTGCAAACATGAATCTTTTAGACATGTAATGTCTTCAAACTCAGCATAGCAAGCCTGATAGCTATATGGGTCTGATATCAGTTCAGTTTCACCACATAGTAGAAGCCTCTGCAATATATATCACTGCAAGAAAACTTCAAAGGTAAATTTATGAAAAACAAAAAACAAGTTAAACTTGCTAACACTTGTATTTATGATCAATAGATGGCGTTTTACCAAAAATACCATCAAAGCGTATGTTTGTTTACATAAACATCAGAGTAAGCATTCACTATCTCTTTCGTTAGTTCCACCCTCAGATCACGATTTCAAGCTGATTTGCTATCATCAGTGAAGGATAGGAATAAGAAACTAGATCTAAACACTAACTCCGAGTGTTTATGAAACAATTTCTATTCAGCTTGCAAGCGTGAATCTTTTAGACATGTAATGTCTTCAAACTCAGCATAGCAAGCCAGATAGCTATATGGATCTGATATCAGTTCAGTTTCATCACATAGTAGAAGCCTCTGCAATATATATCATTGCAAGAAAACTTCAAAGGTACATTTATGAAAAACAAAAAACAAGTTAAACTTGTAATGCTTGTATTTATGATGAATAGATGGCGTTTAACTTGTTTTTTGTTTTTCATAAATGTACCTTTGAAGTTTTCATGCAATGATATATATTGCAGAGGCTTCTACTATGTAGTGAAACTGAACTAATATTAGACCCATATAGCTATCTGGCTTGCTATGCTGAGTTTGAAGACATTACATGTCTAAAAGATTCACGTTTGCAAGCTGAATAGAAATTGTTTCATAAACACTCGGAGTTAGTGTTTAGATCTAGTTTCTTATTCCTATCCTTTACTGATGATAGCAAATCAGCTTGAAATCATGATCTGAGGATGGAACTAACAAAAGAGATAGTGAAGCTTACTCTGATGTTTATGTAAACAAACATATGCTTTGACGGTGTTTTTGGTAAAACGCCATCTAGTGATCATAAATACAAGTGTTAGCAAGTTTAACTTGTTTTTTGTTTTTCATATATATATATCTGAAGAATTAAGTTAACTTCAACATGAATAGTTTAAGCAAGATTAATTTAGATAATAATAGTTTCTATAATGCATGAATAATATCTATATAGATAAACATCTATTCTATAAATGTATTATTAACCTAATCGGTTTCCATGTATATTACATCTTCTTTGGTTTCATTACAATGAATTATTTATTTCATTTAGAAGAAAGAATTACATAAACAATCATGCAAGCACACATTTATACATAGATGTTATATAAGGATCTGTCTATGGAAACAATAAGAAAGTATTATTTTTCCCCATGTGTCATAGCATTAACCGGAAAGCAAACTCGCTAACCGGGACACCTGCTTGTAAAGCAGATGTCACTGACCTCTCGACCACCAATGCTTGACAAGGAAGTATTATTTTTTTAGGAAACATGCAAGTAAAAAAACAAACAAAGAAAAAAAAACAACAAAAACAACACCAAAATTAAAATTTGCATTTTTAATTTTATAAAGAATTATTTTATGTATATATTGTTAGTTGTGAACAATATAAAAAAATTTACTAAAATTATTTACCTAGATCATTTGGTTAGTTCATTTGACAGCTATCTTTCTTTTGTTACAGAGATACAAATATATTGTATAGTTTTTGGATACAATCCAACTAATTTGTGATTAATTGTAAATAATTAAATTTAGTTTCCAGAATACAGCTTAAATTGAAGATTCTCTGTAGATATCTTTATTCTAGTTGCTAGATTTTTATTATAGTGGCATGCAGATATTTATACCTGTGGTGAACTTATCTCTTTTAATCAGTTAGATTGAAAGTGAAACAAATGGTGAATATTTAGGCATTAGGAAAATACCATATATTTCTTCCTTTAGATCATTCACACACACATAAACAAAGAGTGAAATCGCAACCATATTCTTCTCATATTTAAGCATATATGGCATATAATAGCTCATGTTTTGTTGATAAATATTGATTAAAATAGAAAATGTATAGTTTTTTTGAATTTCAAGTGTTCAGTACATTTTATCCGCATACAGCTATGATTATGAAGCCCTAGAGCTTTGAAAGCACTAAGCTTTAAATAAATTTAATAATATATATAACTTCTTTATCGAGCGTTATAAGTGCATAATTATTGATATTACATGCATATATACATAATACAGATACTTTATATAATGTATATTATGCATATATAAACAAAATTTTTAAAAATAATATATTTGAGATTGGTTCATATAATTACATTTGAGTTCAGAAATAAGATGGCCACTATTTATTCCTTAACATCTCTATCTTGTGGCTGGGGTGAGAGTATCCTTGCAGATTGAACACCAATGTTTAACAGCACTTGTGAGGAAAGGATGATTACTTTATATAGTTTATTACAATTTAAAGCACAGCACTTATAAAGTTTATCAAATATTATATAATTTACAATATTTTTCTTTTCATATATTTACTTTAATAATTTATATAATAACTCAATGATGTAATGTTGAGTACAGAGGAAATGCTCAAACCCAAACACAAGACAGAGATTTTATAAGGATAAGAGTGCATCTTATATTCAACCTAAATTCTAAATTATGTGGACCAATCAGATGCATCTTAGTTTGAGAGCATGAAGATGTTATTCTGTTCACATTTACATTCATTATTTTCTTTTATATATTAACGTACACAAAATCTTTCAAGTTATTAATTATCAGTCAATATTAAGAATTAATAGAATTATGTAACATTCAAATTTATTTATTAAGTGCATAGGACTATATAATTAAGGAGAAAGAATTTCACCTTTTTACATATGGACCATAATTATTTATATAATAGTTCAACAATGTCATGTTGAGTATAGAAAAAACTCTCAAACCCAAACACAAGATAGAGACTTTATAAAGATAAGAATGGCCATCTTATCTTTAACCTAAATTTTTAATTATATAGGTCAATGTGCTTAATAAATAAATTTAATATTATCTAATTTCTATTAATTCTTAACATTGAATCCTAGTAAATTGAAAGATTTTGCATATGGTAATGTCTGAAAGAAAATGGATATAAAAGTGAACAGACTAACATCTTCACACTCTCAAACCAAAATGCTTTAGATTGGCCTATATAATTAAGAATTTAGCTTAAAGATAAGATGGCCACTCTTGTCTTTATAAAGTCTCTTGCATTTGGGTTTGAGAGTTGCCTCTGTATTCAACATAACATCATAATGCTATAATATAAATTATTATGGTACCTATATGAAAAGGTAAAATTCTTTCACTTTAATTACATATCTTCTGTACACTTAATAAATAAATTTGAACATTACATAATTTAACATCATTTAATATTGGCACAAAGTAAATTTAAAATTTCAGAAGTGCTAATAAGAATATTAAAAATAAGTAATGGATTTAAAGTGAATGATTTATAAATGCACCCCTTCACTTCTAGACACTTAAGATTGACTCATATAATTACATTTGAGTTTGGAAATAAGATGGCCACTCTTATTTCCTTGAAGTGTCTATCTTGTGGCTGGGACAAGAATATTCTTGGAGATTAAACATGGCATTTGTGATGAAAGAATGATTACTTTTTATAGTTTGTTAAAACTAATAATAATATAGTCATAAGAAGACGCATTCATATGTACATTAGGGAGTGTGTGTTCACTCATGCTTTGACTGAAGCAAAAAGAAGAAGAAAAAACTATTGAAGTTTTATTTTTAAAATAAAGTCATCATCTAATTTAATAACTAATTATTCTTTAATGTATCAGACATGATTGTAAACATGAATTCTATATTACAATGTATATTTTACTTTTTGTGCAAATAAAGATTATTTTGAAAAAAAAATAAAAAAATAAAGTCAATAATCAAATGTCTGATTTTTATTATTATTAAATGCACTCTGGATAATTTTCTTTTTTTTCAATAACTTTTTTCTTTTATAGAAACATAATAGATTAGTTTCTTTATCAAGAAGTTATTATCATTATACTTATTTTAATGTTTTAAATCGGTGTTAACTTTAAGTATATTCTATAGTTTTATAAAACGTTTACAAAATATTTAGTTATGCACATGAAATTTGGAAAGGATAATAAAGGCAGAATAAATTATCATAAATCAAAAATTTTTTATTGTTATATATTCATGTATGGTGCTTCAAAATGGAAAAAACAGCTAAAATTTATTTACAAGTATTACTTTTTTTAAAAAAATGTGATTACATATGGTGATAAGAGAAAGAAAAATGGCTGATGAATATCATAAAATTTATTAATTTTTAATGTTTTTGTTTGTTTGTTTATTTACATTTTTGTTTATTATTTTTCTTTGGGTAACATATAATCAAAGTCATATATTGAGATACCAAGTTATGTTCAGCTATTCTGTAATTGAAGGCACACTAGTAAGAGAAAACAAGCAATTTAAAGAGTGCATTTAGCAATGGATGAATCTATAAAAGATATCAACTATGCTTGTTTCAGATATTGGAATAAAAAAGTTAAAATAATAATTTTAGTTTTCTCTCCCTTAATGTCAACACTTGTTCTATCCAATGTTTACAATGGGGAAAACAGTGCAGGGAATGTAAAGGGAAGATAAAGTGGCTAACAGGTTTTTCTGGGCAGTGACTGGGAGATTCCTGACTCTGAATAAGGAGAAGTCACACTGCAGCACATCACATTATGGTTGCTTAGTGATATCTTCTCTAAATTTCCAGCAAAGATAAGCCATTATTAATAGAATTAGTACTCAAGAAATAATAATTTTATCTTTTTTTACTTTATTATACTTTTTAATATTGTATAACTTTTAATCTGTCTTATTTTGTAGCAGATGGATGACTAAAATATTTTTTCTGCCAAAAATGCTTTTACTCGCTTTTAATTTCAGCAAAATATCACTGATTTCTTATCACTTAATTTACTATTTTTTTGTGTTCAAATTATTTAGTTTTTTTTTTTTACTTTTAACAATTAGCTCCTTGCATGGTAAATTTCTTACTCACATGAAGAAATTTGTTTAAATTTGTAAGAAAATTATTTAAGAGTTAATGACTTAATAAATTTATTAATGAAACTATTTTCTTATTAGAATTTTTAGATGTTCTTTTATATATTTTGGTTAATTTCTAATAAAAAACATACAAAAAAATCCATATGCTGAATAAATAAAAATTTAAATAAGATAAATACAATTCAGTATATCTTGAATAATTCATCATTTGACTTTGTTAAATTATGATATATGTATTCTCAATCTCTAGACATGTGCACTGAAATATCAATTCTAGGTACATGTACTCTGAAATAAATGTTAAGATATTTAAAACTATCAAAAAATAGCACATTTTGTCTTGTATGAATTGTTTCTACTTGATAATTTACAAGTTATAAACCAAGAAAATAATTTAAAATAGAAAAATATTTGAGTATAGCATGCTAATTCAAAAGATTATTTAATTAATTAAAAAAACTGGTATTTAAATAACTAACATTATTTAGCCACTATGGATATGTCAGGTCAGCACTCAATTTAAATTCAAGAAATGCTTTTATATATATACTGTATTACTTCAAATTTAATACACCTCCGACTTTAAGATGCAGTAGGATTTTAAACCTGAAAAATTGGAAAAAAAATGTACCCCCAAATTTAAGATGCATATGTATACTTAAATAGGAAACTAATATAAATACAATAAACTCACCTAATTTATTGTGAATATTCTTCAGATATATGGTACTTTCACTTTGTACATCTTCACTTTCAGAACTTGAATTTTCATCTTCTCAATTCCACCAGGGTATATTATCTTCGTGCCATTTAAATTACAGCCAAGCATTATAATTTCTTTGTGAATTAGTTTTTATGTAAATGTCCATTTTTAAAATTAAAATTGGAATCATTCTTCTAAAAGAATTTGTTTTTATAAATATTTTTTGAAAAAAATAAACATGTAATAAAGATTCTAAAACATATTTTTTCATTTTGAAAATCAAATGAAAATATCAAACATTCAAAATTTTGAAAGCCCTCTCTTGTGTAGAGAATAAGAAACAACCAAGCAGTACCTTGGAAGTCAGGCTCTTATCTCATTGTATTGATTTGTTAGATATAATATAATTCTAAAGGTTATTGGGTAGAGTTTTTTATTAATAAAATAACTGTAAAATCAGAAAAATAATGTTAAAAGATTCTAAAATGTTTTCATTTTAAAAATTAAACCAAAAATGTCAGGTACTCTCTTGGGGAAAGAACAAAAATAAACCAAATAGCAGTTTGGAAAGAAGACATTTTTCTCATTGTTATATTTCTTAATTTCAAAAAACCATTATAAAAGTTATTTGGTAAAGTTTTCTTGATAAAATAAGGTAAAATTGTCAAAATAATGTTAAAAGTAGCAGTTTGAGAGAGAGAGAGAGAGAGAGAGAGTTAAAGCTATTTATGAAATTAATCCAAAAGTATTCAACGTGCTATTCTACATAGGTAACAATTGTAATACTTTGTGTATGTATAGTATAGAACAAAGATCCATAGAAATAAGATGTTAAACATTTTTTTCTAGAATTTAAGATGTACCTCTCTTTTACGGTTTCAAAATTTGGCAAAAATGTACGTTTTATATTTGAAGTAATACAGAAATTTAACTTCTGAGTAGAGAAACTCACCTATTTGTAAGCTTACAATAATTTCTACTATTGCATAGAGCTCTTAGAGAACAAACATAAAAAATAGGGTTTTAGCCATTTGATGTTAACATTCATATGTATGGATTTTTTTTATTAATTCCACATTAGTTATTATAAATAGTAAATAATTAATTTTTTTATAGATGTGTAATATAAATTCATCTATTTGCAATTGTACAACAAAACAAAATACTGCATAGACTTCTAAAAGAACAAGAAACAGGGGAAAAATATTTGGGAATTTTAGCATTTTGATATTAATCTTATTAATTGAATTTTTTTATTGATTCATTGTTAAACTTTTATAATTTTAAATTAAACTATTTGTTCTTCTCATAATAATTAAGTAATTAAGTTTTTTAAAGCTGAGTAAAATAAATTTGTTTATTTGTAACATCTATTAAAAATACTTCACAAGTGTCCTAATTAGTAATTATTTACGTTTTTGTTATTTCTTAAAAATAATGTGGATGTGTGGAATGTAAAATCATTATTTAGTATATGGTCTAATATACTCATATTAATTTAAATAGATCAAATTGAAAAAAAAAATTACATAAAATATTTATATTGTAAAATGTTAATTAATAATAATAATACTGATGTAAAAATTATATATATTGAATAGAGAATGTGTATATATGTAACGATGTTTTATGTAAGAAATGATGAAAATTTTAATCTTCTCATTGTACATGAGAAATAAATAATTAGAAAAATAATTGGGAAATATAAATTTTAATAACAGAAGCAGAAATGTGAATTTTCAGAACAGTTTATATGTTATGGGAAAATAAAAACAGGAAGCAGCTGTGAGAACAAATAATTGTTTAGTTTATATGTATGTTAGAAAGATTTTCACTGTTAGAAAGATTTTCACTGGCTACAGATATAAGTGACATATTATCTGGGTTTATCAATGTATGATTTTGTAATAATATTAAATTGATGCTTCAGTTGGATCACATCTGCCATCAATTTGGTAATGAATGTCTTTATAAAAAATTGAAGTTCTATAAGAATTGACATACAACAAGATTAAATGTTCAATTGACACAAAACAAAAGACTAAAAATTTAAAATATGAATGTGGGATGGAACAATAGAGTAGATAAGAAAATCCATATAAAAATCAACAACTATTCAGATTAATAGATTGTGAAAAAAATTTGAAATAGAGAGTAGCTTATTATTGCATTTGTTGATTTAATCTGGTTCCTTAAGGATCTTAAATAGCTTCTCTGATTTATCTTTGATAAAGAGTGCAAATATGGATAAGATCTTGGTGTTTAAAACATTAAACCAGTATCCTTAGCATGGTATGGAAGTGCTGCTGATGAGGAGTGCCATTTTACTGTATCAGCCTGTTCTTCATCAACAGATATGCTGCATTATATAATACTAGTCATAATTGACCATTGGTTGAAGAGGTAAACATGCTAATGCAGTAAAGTAGCACTCATCATTACTAATATTTACATTCAATGCTATGGATACTGGTCTTAATATAGATTTTGAAACCATCAGGATCCTCTCAAGATGTGCACTCTCCATCAAAGAAATATTGGACAAGTCAATGAGGTTCTAACAAAACCAGATTACATCAAGAAAGGTGATAAAAATGTTTTAAAACTCATTAATCTGAATAGCTGTTAATTTCTATATGGATTTTTTTTTTATCTACTATCATTCCACTCTACTTTTATATATTAATCAAACCTTTTATCATGTTATGTGCTAATGCTCATAGAGCCTCTACAATGTTTTATTTATAATAATATTCATTACCTAGTTGATGGAAAGTACAGTTCAGTTGAAACATCACAATAATAGTATTAAGAATCCTACATGTTTGAACCTGAATAATGTTATTTATTTACACATATGTTGAAAGTAAAAATATCTAGACTACAGAACATGCAATACCAACAATTCTAAAAAATTATGCATCCAATTGGCACACAAATAAAATAAATCAGCTTTATTTTGCTTAAGCATGACAAAATGTACACAAAAATTCATATAAATTCTTTGAAATTCAGGCAAAGTGGAACTTATTTTGCATGATTGATATAGGAGTTTCTATGGGTAAGTTGGAGATATTTTCAATCTCAATATACTTATGTAATATTATCTGCTATATATGCATAATATACTTTTACTTATAAAATTAAAAAACTTTTCTTAGACATCTATGATGGATGGCCAATGAATCTACCCATAAGTGGGATTATTTCAAGTATATATCTTAATTACATTGAACACCAGATCTTCCCTAAATACATTACAAATACTCTCAATCTTATTTACACACAATATGTAGGTGATGTATTATATGCAGTCTGGAACCTTTAATCAATGAAATCAAAACAGACCTGGAAGCAAAATCTGCATTATCATGGACTACTATATATGTGTGCTGTACACACAGATAATGAAGCTAGTAAATATATATAATTAGATGCAAGATATTAATTTACTTTAAATATAAGAATATTGATTTATTTTAGCTAAGCACTTTCAAGAGACTTCTTGCTCTCTTACTCGTAGCTGTTGTTAAAACTGCATTTTAAAAAAGAAAATTTACAATTTTTAATGAAGTAAATAGTTCAAGCATATCATAAACTATAGAATGAGACCATCATAGGGAGTTAAACAGATATCCAGCTACAGAAAAATAATTTCCAGCTAAACTATAAAATGTCCCTGAAACCTTTAGAAATGAGATATTTTAAGCACCCTAAATCCATCTCACCTCACTCTCACAAACATACCAGTCTGTTATTGTTTCTTTACAGAAAGTACCATCTATGCAAGTTTGAAGCTGTTTGAAAAGCCAACATTGAGCAATATTTTTAAAAAAAGTAATGGGTATATGCTTCAAATATAATGACCTCACATGAAGAATCAAATAATTTTATAACAATATAAAATCAAACCCACCCGAAATGACAGACCTTGAATACTATTTCCATATATCTGATGAATAGCCAAAAATATCAATAAAGCTTGTTTGCAAACACATCCAGTAAGCTACCATACTTCTTCCACAACTAACAGATTAATAAATAATTTCAAGGACAGAATCCACATTGAACAAACATCACACATTGTATATAAAACTACATGTTCCCAAGCTGATTGCAGTGCTATATATTATGGAGAATCAAGTGCATGCCACTACTCACATGTCCTAACATAGATATCTTTACATATGAGCCACAAATAATTGAGAGTATGAGTCGATCTTCCTCAAGCACCAAAACCTCATAGGCCATACATTTGAGCTCATATTCACGAACATAGCATGCATCAAGCAAAACGACTAAGCAGAACATCCAAGAAGTGTGGCATATAGATAATATCCTTAATGCTATAAATCAGAAAGAATCCTACTTATCTCTTTCTAAGAAATAGGACAATCTTATTTACATATATTTTAAAGAATATATTGCCTATAGGTACACATACCCATACAATTAGGCACCTTCCATGGCTCTTACTACGATAAAATTAATACCCTGAAAGCTTTTAGCTTCGATTTTTGTGCAATTATAGCTTTTTTATTAGAGCATGTCAGCGCATATATTTATAATTTAATAGTTACTTTTACATAATTTTATTTTATCTTGTCTATTTTAGTTAGAACGCGCTACTGTTTCTGATGCTATGGGAAATATAGACTATTCAGAATATCGTATAGGAAAAAGGTATTACTAATAATGCAGTTTTTATTTACATAATATTTTTTTTTTTTACAAAACATAACGTTAATATTAATGATATTTAGAACGGATTATTTATTAAGGCATTTTCACTAACAAAATAGAATTTATCTTGGAGCAGTAAACAGATCTTAGAAAAAGTATTTAAAGACATTTGTATCACAAAGTTTTACTAAGAGAGATAACACTTTATATAAGCAAATAAATTGTTATACACAATTACAAAATCTATTGAAAAATAATATTTATTTACTTTCTCCATAAAAATTATTTCTCAGAAATATATGTGAGATTCAGAAACATGTTTTTCAGGCTATTTTATAAATGATCAATATGAGTGTTTGTTTGTGTGGTAGCCTTGTCTTTCAGTAGGTAGAAAATCTCATTAATATTGAATCTTGGATATTGTAAGATATAATTGTTATATGCTTTAAGTAAGTGGCAGTTTTGACTACATTGAACAATAATTATTCAATCTGGAATATTGGTGATAGAAATATTTTATTAGCATCTATCTAGAAGGATGTTGATTTAGTTCTTATAAGAAATTGTATTGCTTTTTTTTTCTTTTATAAAGTTAATAATGATTTTACTGTTATTATTAAAGACAAGATAAGATAAACCAGTTCACGTTCTTTTCTGATGGGTATTATTATAATAAAATTGTATTTATTTTTAAGCCTTAATAAAATGGAAAAGTAGAAATTAGTATTATTAGTTTGCTGACTAAACATATAAAATCATACACGTAAAAAATATTTTAATATTTTGAGCTTTAAAGTTGATGGTGATATCATACTTGATTTTGTGGTGCAAGATAGTATTTGATAGAATGGAAAATTAATAAGGATTTCGAATAAATTGGGGTCCTACTGCATTTTTTAAAATAAAAAAAAGGATTTTGAAAAAGCATATGGAGAATCATAAAGTGAGGAAAACAATCATTTACATTATTTTAATAATTGAAACACAGGCTTATTATATACTTATAGGGTATATGAGCACAGACTTTCACACCACCCACCACTCTCCTCACTATCTCATAACACTGATACACTTGAACCCATATATGTTGAAAAGATAAATAATCACCAATATACGTATTTCATGCTAAACCAGCAATCATCAGTTGGTCCAGATTACCATCTCTACACATATGTTATAAGTGCTCAGATATATATATTAAGATAGCCAATCTTCATACTTTAATGGACAGGCTTCAATCTACTCCTGAGCACTTATAGCATATATGTGTAGAGATGGTAATTTGGACCAACTGATGATTGCTGGTTTAGCATGAAATACGTATATTGGTGATTATTTATTTTTTCAACATATATGTGTTCAAGTGTATCAGTGTTATGAGATAGAGTAGAGAGTGGTGGGTGGTGTGAAAGTCTGTGCTCATATACCCTATATTATTTTAATCTGAAGTTGGAAATATATTTTTTATTACTAAGCAGTTTTCTAAAATTAGCAGTAGAATAATATAACGAATTTTGCGTTTGTAAATTCATGGTTGTCATATTTATATTTTTATTTCACATTTAGTTAATTCTACATTTGGATCACTTTTAAAACAAAAATTTCTTAGATCAATTTAAATTCGAGAAGCCAAACAACCTAAAAATAATTGGAATTGAGAGATGTAATCAAAATTTTTATAAAGAAATTAATTGATTCAATTTTAAAAATCGATACATTTATTTTATTTGTATTTTTATATTGGACTATTTCCATCATCTAGTAATATATGTATAGAATGTCTTTAGAAAAATTTAACTTTATTTAAATATTGCAAATACATTCAACTGTTAGTAATAGCACATCAAACAGGTTAGTATATTCACAATGTTTCGAGAGGTATTAGTCTCCCATCTTCTTCAGGTGTTGCTGACCTGACCAGTGACAGTACTAGCATGGGATTCGAACCTGGGTCCTTAGATTCTTGAGTTTTAAGGTAATGCTCTAACCAACAGCCATCCTGACAAAGCCTCAGTTGGTTAGAGCGTTACCTTAAAATGCAAAACTCAAGAATCTAAGGACCCAGATTCGAATCCCATGCTAGTACTGTCACTGATCAGGCAAGGAGATGGGAGACTAATACCTCTTGAAACATTGTGCATATACTAACCTGCTTGATGTACTATTACTAACAGTTGAATGTATTTGGAATATTTAAATAAAGTTACATTTTTCTAAAGACATTCAATACATATATTACTAGATGATGGAAATAGCCCAATATAAAAATACAACTAGAACACCATCATCACTAACCTTCAGGGAAACACATGTATTTTATTGCTTCAATATTTAATCAATCAAATACTAAATTTTCTTAAAGTATAATTCAATACATTTTATTTTCTAATATTTTTTTGTGTTTACAAGAATAAGAGTTTATTCCTTAATCCAGTTTTGATTTTGTTGCGAATTAAAGAACTGCAATGGTTTCAACTCTAAGAACTACAAGAAAAAAATGTCTTTCTTGGTTCTTTATGAATCACAATCATAGACATTGTTTATAAAATTTCTCATTATTTTTTTAAATAAGATTTTTGTAGTACAAACAGCATTTAATTTTACTCTTTGAGAAAATAATTTGCAATATAGAAGTGGCTTTTGATAACTGTCTATTGCAGAGGATCTTATAAAATCAAGATATGCAATTTGCCTCTAAATCAAAAAAGACAATCTTTTACAAACATTAAATTAGATAATTCATTTGTTATGTTTCTAATAAACAAGGGAATACCATAGTCATCATGGATTTTTTTTGTTTATAATAGTAACAATTTAATTCTGCAAAGAAACTTCCATTATTTTTCTAGATCTACAGATTTATATAAGTACATAAAACATCCAATTTTTCATTCATGTTAGTATTATAAAATCTCCAATTCATGGCAAGGGTATATAAATAGTTTTTCTGAGTTTAAATCCATAAAAGAACTTGGGTTCAAAGTAAAACAAGACCCCTATTACTTCAACAAAAAAAACACAAACAAAAGAGCTATTATAAGTTTAAAGGAAACACTGGTTTGGCCTCATGAATTGTCATTTACTAATAATTGATAATTTCTTGATAATATCATAGGTTAAAGGTCATTTGTATTTGCATGGATATTATCTCCTTATTTTTAATTTTTATTATATATATATATATATCATTAAAACCAGTCAACACTTAAAGAATGCCAATAATAATAACAATTTTAACCTGTTGTCAAGGCAACCTTCTTTTAACAATAGAGGTGGAATCTACCTTTATTTATGGTCCAATATATCTATATAGACACTAAATATTATAATTTGACCACAATTGATATTATTGATACAAAGAAGTTTAAATCAACCTCCTTAAACAGGTAAATATAATCTGTTCTGAATGCAAACTAATACATATATATATAAAACACCTAATATAAGTAACATCATCAATGAAATTTTATGTAAAAAAAATTATGTACAAGATTTAAAAGTTATCTTCTTACTCTAGAACCACATAAAGCTACCTTTTATTCCTTTAATCATATTTATTATAATATCCTGAAATTTATAAAGAGGAAACGATTTTAAAATCAGACAATTTGAATATATAGTGGCATTTAGTCAGTATTTATAAAGTTTGACTTCACTTTTATGACAACTGCAAGATGTATCTACGTTTTGACTAAGAAGGTTTATATCGATCATAATATCACGTTTTTAAAAATATTTATCCATATGATCCCATAAGCAATTACTTTCATTTTATAATAGAGCTATCCATTGTAATCTTGACTACCCATTGGATATCTTAAGGTTTATTGCTGCTATAAATTCCATTTCCAGACAGAAGTTATAATTTTTTTTATTTGTAATGAAACTGGATTCAAAGCTAAAGTTATTGCATTTATTAAAAATATTTATTAAACCCAGGTTAACTCATTTTTTTTTTTGAACATTCAAATTTCACAAGAGATAATTGTAGAAAAGGATGAGGATAAATTCTCAAATATGTGAATTAAATGCATAAAAATATTTTGTGATATTGTTGTTTTATTTAAAAGTTTCATTCAGAGTCATTCTTGATAATTTTGACATTATCTTTTTAAATTATATTTATTTCACTTGAAGATACATTGCATATGACCTCTTATCATTATGTCTCTTAATATTGCTCCATTAACAATTTTTTCATTTACAATAGCCATTATTAAACTAGAAATTCTAAACTGGGATAGATTTATATCTACCTCTAGATATTTTCTATTCTTTGTTACCGATTTAGATATGGTCACTTAGTAAAGATAAACTTGATGAATTTGTTTATGTACAATAATATCCTCAAACCACTAAACATCACATAATCACCATTTTCTATTCTTATACCATGTTTGGATCAAATATATACTAGAAAAAGAAGCAAATTGACACATTTTCTTTTTTATTCACTTGCTTCCAAATATATAATAATTATTTGATGGTTTTTATCTTCAGAAAAGTTGCATGCACTAATATATGCATAAAAGAATCTTTAAGCATTAATTTATTGGATTTTTTTTAGTAGTAAAATTCCTATTCAAGAGAGCATTTTAGGTATGAAAAAATTCTCTTAAGAAAAGAAATTTATGACACTTAAATAAGGAATAGACTTATATTAGAATTATAAGAAAAACTATATATTGGGAAACAACAAAAAAATATCACTATTGTAGTGGAAGTATTTATTCTTAGATAAAGAAATTATAGGTAAAATTAAATGTATATTAAAAGGCTAGAACAATGATAAGATAGTCTCCACCAAACTAAATTTGATAATATTTTAACAAAGACTAAAAATTCACTCCTTTTCAGTTCCAAGGATCTTTGAAATTTTTTGTTAGGTTTGTAAAATCTTCTACTACATAGATTTAAGTAGACATGGTTGCATCAGTATTAGAAAAAATGAATATGTGAATAATTTTAAACAGCATTCAACATCCATACACACAAATCATAATAAAAAAATATCAGTATGTAAATCTAATACATGCTTGAAATTTTTTACTGAAAGGTGGTTAGAAGACCTTGAAATTTAAATTACTGGATGACTTCAATAAAGATTATAATAAAATTAAGATACTGTCCCTTACACTTTTTAGTAAAAGTTGGTTAAAGAGATTTTAAAATGTTTAAAATAATAAACAGCATATGTGGACAAAATAGAAATGTATTTTTGCTTTTATATATACATATATATATATAAATTAGTAATCAATATATGTATTCCAATTATAATCAAATATATATAATTCTTCGAAAATCAATACAATAATTAATATAGTAAACAATATTTTAAAAACAAATATCTACTATAATTTAGTAGAAATACTTTTGACTATCTAAGTAATCATTATAAACTATATTCAAATTCTATTAAAAAAATTGTTATAAATGTATACAAAAACAATTACATCATACATCAATTTTCCCACAATTCATCAATTTTTATGTTAGCAGCTTGTCTATTTATCAAATATTGCTTTCCGTTTCTTATTAATGTAGTTTCTTTAATTTTATGTTTATTATTATTTCTTTCAATACATAAAATATTAACTTTATTAAAATCAAAATCAAAACCATATATACATGTAACATTATGAACAAAAAATACTGAAGGTGATATATCATCATTTCTAACACTCTCTTGTCTTGATTTTTGCCCTCGTTTATTAAATTATAGTAGATATTTGTTTTTAAAATATTGTTTACTATATTAATTATTGTATTGTTTTTCTAAGAATTATATATATAAATAAAGTCAAAAACTACATTGTTTGGTTATTAAACAAATGTTTAAGGTGTATGTGTAAAAAGATTAAAGCCTTTCTCTTTCTAATTACATACTGCCCATGCGCTCAATAAATAATTGGAATGTTACATCAATTGGTTTATTTCCATTAAAATAGATCTTAATATTACCTAACAATAAATTGCAAGATTTTATGTAAGTTAATTTTAGACCACTCAAAGAAGTATAGAGAGATGCATGTTATGAGTAACAAGAAGAGATCGAAAACACAATATATGGATATGAGAACAAACAGGTGTTACTGATCTCATTGAAAAAATTGAAAGACTGAAGTGGAGT
Organism: Epiperipatus broadwayi; assembly: GCA_028023455.1. Taxonomy (NCBI): domain Eukaryota; kingdom Metazoa; phylum Onychophora; class Udeonychophora; order Euonychophora; family Peripatidae; genus Epiperipatus; species Epiperipatus broadwayi. Next base: position 125,514 of record JAQFVV010000712.1, on the reverse strand, counting down.
TGGGCTAGACATATTGCTAGAAGAGATGATAATAGATGGACAATTGAAATCTTAAACTGGATTCCAAGAGATTGTAAAAGACCCAGAAAGAGACCACATGTGAGATGATGGATGAAATAAGAAAGTGTGCAGTGGTGATGTTGAGAAAAGAAGCTAAAGATTGGAGATGGATTGAACTTGGAGAGACCTTTATCCTGCAGTGTATTGATAATGATTGATAATGATGATGAATTTGTAAAAAGGAAATAATGCTTCAGTTTGGCCTATATAAGTAAGAATTTAGGTTAAAGATAAAATCCTTATTTTGTGTTGAGGTTTGTTTAAGAAGCCCCTTTTAGTCAAAAACTATATTATTTGGTATTTTACAAATGTTTAAGGTGCATGTGGAAAAAGTTTAAAACCCTTTTTTTATTACCATTTAAAAATAATGTAAATAAACCAGAAGGGTTTTCAGATTCAACCACAATGCATGAAATGTTAGTTATCTGTCCCCAATACGATGTGAAATCATTAACCAGTCATTGTCAGGATGATATTTTAAAAGCAATCCGTCACAATCAGATTTTATAGAATGCCATCAGAAATTCGCATAAAAAAACAACTACTTATCGTATATTGATTTTTTTCAAGTGATATGATTAATAGGAAATGATTGTTTCACACACTAGGTTTTTAGCTTACATTTCTGAGTTTATGTATATAAGGTAGTGACTAATGAACCAAATGCTGTTAGCGAACATTTCAACACTCCTTACTGATGAGATTGCTAAATTTGTTAGTAAACATGATCTCGTTACACTTATTTCAACAACTTACTAAATTTGTTAGTACTTATAGATACATCTAAAATTGTTAATGCAAATGATCGTTCACGTTCACATTGGCTGCACAATTTGATAAATAAAGCTATTCTGAAAGGTTTATTAATAGCTTTTAGTTTATTAGTCAAAACCGGAAATTATATCAAGATAAATAATGTTATAGTATATGAGAACAAACAGGTGTTACTGACCTCATTGAAAAAATTAAAAGACTGAAGTGGAGTTGGGCTAGACATATTGCTAGAAGAGATGATAATAGATGGACAGTTAAAATTTTAAACTGGATTCCAAGAGATTATAAAAGACCCAGAAAGAGACCACATGTTAGATGGATGGATGAAATAAGAAAGTGTGCAGGGGTGATGTGGAGAAGAGAAGCTAAAGATAGGAAAAAATGGATTGAACTTGGAGAGACATTCATCCTGCAGTGGATTGATAATGGTTGATGATTATATATATATGTGTGTGTGTGTAATGTAATTACTATCTGCAAAATTTCAACTTTTCAATATACTGATAAATAAATAGAAACTTTTTAATTTTTTTAAAAGTATTAAAATGTTATCTAAATTACATACAAATTTAAATAAATGTTCTTACATATATATTGTTATTTCTATTTATTATTAGTGCCTGGATTGACGCTGATGTACCTGTTATAAAACAAATTACTCGAAGATTCCAAGAGATAACAGGCTTAGAATTATTCAAACCTGGAAGTACAGAAGTTTTACAGGTCAATGTAGTTTATTATTATTCACAATTCTTAGTAGTTAAACTTCAAAGCAGATCTACAATTGTTGGGAAGCAATCAGAAATTTGAATGTAATTACTATAATTATTACGGTAATATTTTTTGCTAATCTTAAACTTCGTAGTCAGATGCATGGTTGAATATTAAAGATGACAACCAATGGGAAAAAAAAATTAAATTATCCTGAAAAAAATATTTTTTGCAATTATTGGCTTTAGATACTATTATAATTTCCACAGAATAATCTTTCATTTAAATGTGTTACATGATTACGTAGAGAAAGTTTATAAAAATTGTTGTTACATAACATGTGTCCTCATTATAGTTAAATTCATTTTTCCATGTTCATTCATTGCAGTAACTACCATATTAGAAATAAGTTACAGTGCATATTAGTCAATTCATATCCATACTTATCCAATGAGCTATAGTGAAGATTCAATACTATTGATGCTTTTATACTTCTGCAAGAAAAGATTGGGCTCAAAATAATTTAAAACACATTTTGCTTAGTATAATTTTAATTTTTCTCATTGCTAATATAATATAGAAGTGGCATCATTTTTAATGCAACGTGTATAATTTTGTTTCAAGCACATAATACTTTATTAGTAATGCCTGATAATAAGGTGGATGGTTATGTAAAGTTTACAAAAGTTTAGTTTTGTTGAAAATTATAACTCTCTGTGATGAAAAAATTTTATTTAGAAAAAGTGAAATACCAGATGAAAATAATATCTTTATTTGCCAATGCAGATGGTTTCCAAAAATGCCTTGTAAATCAAAAAATCTCTCCTAAAATAATCAATTATAAAAGTAGAGCCTGAAATTGAAAAAGTGTGTTATTAATAACTAAATATTTTATCAAGCATACTAAGTAATAACTTGTAGATTTATGCTTTACGCTTGTCCAAATTATGATAATATTAAATAGTGCTATCACACTTATAACGTAAAGCTGTATAATTAATATCAATTAGTCAATTAAAATAGCGGAGTACTTTTGAGAAACTATACTTCTCATAATCATAGCCAGTTCTGACTCGTTCGTTGAAATCATTCTATAAGTATAATATGCAAACTCTATGCAAATGAATCAATTAGACCATCTTTTTGATATAGTGAAACATGCTTCTTTATGATTAATGGTGAAGGAGTCCTCTGCTATGAAGTAAGCTTCCTTTACCTTATGCTAAACATCATGCCTCTCAGTACAAACTCATGGGTCAATATGTAATATAAAACATTTCAATAGCTATAACTTTAAAAAAATATTACTCTGCATTTTGCTCTTACATAGGCAAAGAATATTTGCTGAATCACATTTTATTAAATTATAAATAAAGCATGTACAAACATTAAATTAACACAATTTTCTACTATCAAAGTTTATTATTTTGGAAAAATCTGATCAATAGATGGTTTGGAAATTTATTTTACATAAATACAATCAAAATTAAATAAATATTTGATAAAAAATTGTAATGCACATTTAATCGCTATAGTTTTCATAATGTAAATAAATGGTGATATATTTTTTGTTTATTTCATATTGTTTTATGTTGAATAAATAAAATAAATGGTATGTTAAACTTATTGTTAGCAATATTGATCATATAAAGTTCATTTCCTTCTCAAAAACATACAATTACTGATCATATTTTTAGATACAGGAAATACATAAAATCAGTCAAAATTAAATAAAAATTAGATAAAAATATAATATACAGTTGATTGTTGTAATTTTAATAATATAATTTAACCTTTTTTGTCAATACTGTATTTTTGTAATTCAATTCTTATTTAAATTTTTTTTTTAGCACTTGTAATTTGATATAAAAATGTTCATCATTTCTATTAAGAAAATAACTATTTTTTATCCATAAATAATATGCTTAACATGCTTTCAACTATCCACTAGTCATATTTATAGTTATCTAACATTACAACAGATGATGCTTGATATACCAGGGCATTTATTTTTTTAATTTACATAATATATTTTTTCAACAAAGGGATATAAGTCTGTTTTGTATTAATAGCATGTGCCTTGAATTTGTGCTTTCTGTCATCTTTTTCCGAACACACTATATTGACCCTTGGTGGCTTAAAGACATGATCATATAGGATCTTGTGTTCTAAGAATATAGATCTGGATTCTGTTTTCGTTTTTGCCCAGTTAAAGATATTTCTGCTGGGTAGCTCTAGTTGATGTTTATGATAATAGTTGCTACTATCTTGAATATATCAGAAGCATTGCAAGATTATTAATTTAAAGTTGACCAAATAATTGATATGTTTAACTTATCTTAAATAATCTGTCATCCTTTCAACTATCCACTTGTCATATTTATATCAATATAACATTATAACTAGTGATGTTTAATATACAAGGGCATTTACATATTCCCTGTGAAAATGTAAATTATTTAATTTACATAATTCACTTTTTCTACAAAGGGATACAAGATTCTTTCTTATTAATAGTGTGTACCTTGACTTTTCACTTTCTGTTTTGAATAAACCAGAAACATTGCAAGATTATTGATTTAAAATTGATCAAATAATTGATATTTTTAATTTATGTTAAGAAATCTTTTATTTCATAAAGTTCATCATTAATTGCATAATGTATGAAATCATTTTCCTCATTTTTTTTAAAACAAATTATATTTACAATGAATGTATTTTACAAATATAATTACGATGAATGTATTTTACAAATATAATGTTTATATTTTTAGCTATAGGCAACTAACATTTATAAAAATTTTAACCCAAAATTTTTTAATAGAATTCATTTTACTTAATGAACACATTTAAACTTTTATTATTTATATGCTTTGTTGCTATATGTAATCAAATTATACTTTTGATTATGTATTGTCCTGAATAAATCTGCCATCTTTTGCTTTTGTCATAGTTACCAATAAAAATTTTCTTTATTTTGGATATATTATAAATGAAAGTACTGATTTTATTGCAAGAATACCTTGTGAAAATAAAGTATTCTATAAACAAAACATAATATTATATACTATTTAAAAATACATTTTTAATATGAGGATTTTCATATTATTCTCAGATAATACATCTTAAATGAAGTCACTATCCTATGATATCATTGTTTTACAAAATGACTACCATTTAAAAAATGGTGGAAAATTTTAAAATGTTTTAAATTTTTTTTAGAGATCATTGTAGCAGATCACTAGTTGTAAATACAAAGAGTAAGTACAAATTGATGATGTTTGTGATGGCAAATCCTCACATAAGTCCCATCATATTTTAGAGTAAAGAAAAAACTAAATATGCAAAGAGCATTTATTATGTTAATAAAAAATCCAGATTGTTTTGAGTGAATGAGTTGATATAGAAGATAAATGTTGAAACTGAAATGGAAAATGTATCACTATCTAAAGAAAGGTTGCTAGCCAATCAACATGAAAAAAACAAGAAAAAAAAATTAATAAAATTGCTGCTATGAATATGAGATTGATGAAATTACTGATATGGATATAAATGAAGTAGGATTTATTGCACATATGTTGATTATTGTATTCATTTTTTATAAACAGTAACATTTTCGCAGTGTTATTTTAAAATTGAATTACTTATTTATTATTATTATTATTTTCAGTAATTATTAATATACTGCAGAATCCAATTTTTTTAATGCTATCTATCTATCTATCTATCTATCTATCTATCTATCTATCTATCTATCTATCTATCTATCTATCTATCTATCTATCTATCTATCTATCTATCTATCTATCTATCTATCTATCTATCTATCTATCTATCTATCTATCTATCTATCTATCTATCTATCTATCTACCTACCTACCTACCTACCTACCTACCTACCTACCTACCTACCTACCTACCTACCTACCTACCTACCTACCTACCTACCTACCTACCTACCTACCTATCTATATATCTATCTATCTATCTATCTATTTATCCATCCATCCATCTATTCATCTGTCTATATATTTGCGCTGCAATTTTTATGCAAAAATATCTGAATTTTTAGGTTTTTTTTTGTATTTAATAATTAGATATTGTTAGATAAAATTATTTCTTCACATCTTAAACTTAGCCAATAAATTTTGAGAGAATTTATAACTGATTTTAAGGAAATTATTATTTTTTAATATTTCTTTTTTTTGTTTTGAAATGGTATGCATTTTCATGTATTAATATATAAATTATTATTCCCATTTATAGGTTTTAAATTATGGAATTGGTGGACAATATGATCCTCATCATGATTATGAATTGGTAATTTTTTTTGTATTTTTTATATTTTATTTGATAAACATTTTGTATGTTAATTAGGAAATTATCATTAACATTCTGTATGTTTAAAAATTAGTCATATATCACATGACCCAATTATTTAAGCTTATAAATAAAAAACAAAGAGCTTTGCTAATTGTTCAACAAGCTTCTTTGATAAATGCTTAGCAAGGGAAAGCATTTATGATATCTCTATCAGAAACCACACTCAAACTCCAGACCAATGGTTTCATGCTTTGGCACTCCTCAGCGAGGGCTAGCATAGTTTCAGACACTAGATCTAAAAATACTAATCCAAAGCCAGCATTTAATCTGAGTTAACCATTGAGTAGAAAATCTAAAATTTTCAAATACCTCTGTGTCTTTAAATCCAGCTCTATATGGGGCTGAGAGATCTTTTATCCAAATCATGTTTTAATAGTTGTAGCAATTTAACATCACTTAAGACTTAAAGCAGATATTATAAACAGTCAATAAAAAAAAAATTAGAGTCTTACATGATATGACCCAATATTTTAAGTATGTAATTCAAAAGCAAAAATCTCTGCTAATTGCTTATAAATGCTTAGCAAGACTTAAAGCAGAGATTATAAATAGTCAATAAAAATAAAAATTAGTCATATATCACATGGCACCTTGTAAATAAAAACAAAAAGCTTTGCTAATTGCTCAACAAGCTTTGTTATATTACTAAGACTACTAATATTTGGTTTGGCTGAAGATCTCTCAGCCCCATATAGCTGTTTGAGTTAGATATCTGGGTTTGAAGACATCTCTGTCTACAAATTTCAGATTTTCTACTCACTGGTTAACTCTTAGATAAATGCTGGATATGGGTTGGTATTTTTAGATCTAGTGTCTGAAGCTACCCTAATGCCTCACTGAGGAGTGTGAAAGCATGAAACCATTGGACTGGGATTTGGATATGGTTTCTGATAGATATTTTAAATGCTTTTTCTTCCTAAGCATTTAGCAACAAAGCTTGTTGAGAAATTAGCAAACCTTTTTGTTTTTTATTTACAAGCTTAAAAAATTGGGTCATGTGATATATGACTAACTTTTATTTTTATTGACTATTTATAGTCTCTGCTTTAAGTCTTATGTGATATTATATTACTAAGATTGCTAATATATGGTTTGGCTGAAGATCTAGCTTGGTTTGAAGACATAGAGGTATCTGAAAATTTCAGATTTTCTACTTAATGGTTAACTCATAGAACTCATAGATAAATGCTGGCTCTGGGTTGGTGTGCCTTACTGAGAAGTGCCAAAGCACAAAACCATTGATCTGGAGTTTGGGTGTGGTTTTTTATAGAGATATTTTAAATGCTTTCTCTTGCTAAGCATTTATCAACAAAGCTTGTTGAGCAATTAACAAAGCTCTTTGTTTTTATTCTGTACATTTGTTTATTATTTTGAAAAAAAAAAAAGTTTATATGGCTAGAAAACATTGAAAATTAATATTGTAATTTTGCACCTAAATTGTCATGAAAGATATATTCCTCTTCCTTTTTTGCCATTATGTATTTTGAAAACTATCAACAACTTTATAATCTAAGGATTCTAATAATCTTTTAAGAATGGTCAATATATAGATAGAATTTCAGTGTAATACAGCATAATTCTCTTTAATAAAATCCATAATAATCATCCCACTGTGTTTTTATAAAATTAAATATTACAAAACCAACATACTCTTAGACACACTTTTTCTTTTCAAATCTTTCTTTTTATATTTTACAAACCATTTTCAAATGTGGAAACAACAAAAAATAAATTAAAAATAAAATAATATTAAAAAAATATTTTTTTAAAGTAGTGCTTTTATGTAAATATCTCACTAAAAAGTAGAAAAATAACAAAATAATAATCCAGACCTCAAATTCTTTTATGAAATGGATTATTATTTTGTTATTTTTCTAATTTTAGTGAGCTATTTACATAAAAGCATTATTTAAAAAAAAATTTTTTTAATAGTTAATTTTTTATTTTTTAGTTATAAATAAAACTTTTAACTACAATTTAAATAAAATAAATTTTTATGAATTTTTTTTATTGTTTCTTTTTTTCCTACAAAAAAGCACCTGATGTGAACAATTTTGAGAGTGCATTTGTTTTGATTTTGGAAATAAATAAAAAATATATAATTCTCTAAGCTTTTTAACACATTTATTATTTTTTTTACAAAGTATTTATGAATTATTAATTATTTCTGAAGAATAATTCAGATCTATATAATATTTACTTTTAACTCAATATTAACAAAATTTTACTTTGCAAATGTAATATTTTTATTGGCTCAGTTGTTAAGGATTTTTCCTGAAAAAGATAAGGATGTGAGTTCAAGTTTTAAACAGGATCTTCTTCATTGCTAAAAATTATCAGTGAAGAAAAAAATTTCATAGTACTCAAACAATAAATAAGATTTAAAAAACCACACTCACTCTTACATCTTAAAAAAACTAAAAATAAGAGGGAGTAATGTGAATGCATGAATTATTTTTATAGAATTATTGTCAAGTTTTAAAAAAAGGAAAGTTTATATTGATTAGCATATACATATGAACCAAAGTTTTTTTCAAAAGCATCATATCTCCAAATAGTTTTTATCCTTGAACAAAATTTATTTCATTCAAAAATCTTATAAAAATATTTGAAAAAATATATATACATTGTTTATCTTTATGTTTATTTAGGACTATACAAATGCATCCTTTGATGAGATGGTTGGTGGAAACAGAATAGCCACGATGTTACTTTATGTAAGTAAATATGAACTTTGGATTCAGTTATTGTTTTTAAAATTAGTATTGACATTTTTTTTAAAATTTAAATTTAAATTATATAATAATTTTTAGTATCAAATCATCCATTGCATCTTAATAATGTAAAGGTTTATTAAAGTTTATGAAATTGCTGTAAAATTGGGATGCTAAAGTAAATTGTAAATAAGGATTAAGAGTTCTCATTTAACTACCTGACTCTATTGCCTAGTTATTCTATCTGCTTTGAGCAGACGTTAACATACATTTGTTGTTTAAATAAAAAAAAAAAACTGTATTTGTTCTCTCTCTCTGTCTTTCTCTCTACAAACACACACACACACCATATATCTATATAATGTATTTATACATATATTTTTAAAAAATATATATCCAAAAGAATGGTTATGAATGTGGATATACTAAATTCTTAATCATGCCAATACATTATAACTAATCAAGTAATAATCATTGACTAACCAAAATGAATGATTATTATTTTTGATTATAATGCCTTTAAACTTTAGTATATAATAGATAGTGTGAGTTATACATGTATGCACTCATACTATTCTGTTAATTATTTTATAACTGTGAAATGTTTATATGTTTGCTTTTAAAAACTATAAAATGATATAACAATATCAATTTAATCATTTCTTGATTTTCATTAGAATGTTAAAAGTAAGTTACAACAACAAAAATAAATCATTCTTTAGAGAAACATTTCTACTTTCATATTTAAAATGTAACAAATGTTGCATATCTAATTAGCTAAAAATAATGTAAGAGGTAGTACTTTTTAAAAAAGGAAAATTATAGAATTTACTTACTTGATCTTACACATGACCTACAACTCTCAATGCCATCTTATATTGCTGACCCACCTGATCACACCCAAGATGGCACTGAGAGTTGTGGATCTTGTGAAAGTCTGAGTTCGAATCCCGCATATATTACACACACATGTATATATACAGGTGTTAGGTCTGTACAATGTATTATTTGATCTTAATAAAAAATTGTGTGAATATTTTCTCCAAAAAAGTTTAAATTTCTGAATTAATACTTTCATTTAAAAGGTTTTTTTTAAAAAAATTGGAAGACTATATCACTTTACTAATATTCCAAGAACCAATTAAAATGGGAGGTAAAGTAAAATAGGATGCAAATATATATATATATTTTGGAAGTAGGAAATCTATTATTTTCATTGTAAAAAAAAAACATCTAACAAAAATTGTCATCTGTATTTGAATAAGTACTTTTTAAAGGTAAATTTGCTAAGAAGACAGATTATACATTCAACAAATAAATGCCTGAACTTTATTTTAATTTTTTAAAGTATACTAACAAAATTCACTTAATTTATTTACTGGATTTATTTTTTAAAAATCCATATTAATTCTATAGTAATCTACAAGAAAAAGAAAAAATATGATCCAAAAAACTTTTCACTAAATTTATTAGGAATAACAGAATAGTGAAAATATAAAAAAAATCTTTAATGGAAGATTCAAATAACACTTTAGCCTTAATTATAGGAATAAAAAAATAAAAGTGAATTTATTAAAATACATATTTCACTAGTAACTGTTGATATTAAAATCTTGATAATATTTTGCACACTTTAAAAGTACAATGATCAATTAGAATAAAGAATGCTAAATACTTTATTATTACTTTTTATCAGGAGAAAAATGTATATCATCTTGTAATATAATTATGTAATTAATATGTAATTATGATTATGTTTGCATTATTACAAAAATGATAACAAAATGTATAAAAAATTATGCTTTTTAAACAGATGCTTACAATTGAGTGCATGTAAATTTGTAAAAAGTGCATGACAGGAAATTTATTTCCTTTTTTATATTACACTAATATTTTTGTTTATATGCTTCCTTATAAAAAATAATACTGTATATATGGAATCTTAATGCATCGGTTGCTAGTCATGATTAAAAACATGATGATTTGATGCCACTTCCAACCATTCAAATTTCATCACTTTTAATGGTACCGTTAAGATTTTACCAACATTTAAAAAATTAGAAAAAGTTCTGTAAAATGTTGCCCTCTCTTGAATTTTTTTACAAGTAAAAAAATCAATAAAATGGTCTCTAAACTTTAACAAAAGAAGTAGGTGGTCTTTTCTTGAATCTTATTGGCTGTTAGATTTCGACAACAAAGAAAATGGTTGAAAAGTTACAATTTGTTTTTGTTTCATTTCGAAAATGATAAACGAATGTTTTAGACCATTTTAAACATATTTTTTGACAAATTATAAATTATTTTGATAAAATATGCTAAAAATAAAATTATTTTAGAAAAATAGTTAAGACTTTAACAAAAAATATTTACTTTTTTTGCAGCGTAAAATTGGCAAAGAAATCACTGATGTCATAAAACGTTTTCATTGGTGAATAATATTCATTTTACATTTTCCGCTCACAAATATTTTTATAATTATAAAGAGAAATTTATTTTTGAAAAAACTTTCGTTCACTTTCATAATCTGACAAATTATTAATATACTTTTTACAAACAAAACTAAAGTGAATATAATATTAAAAGATGAATATATTTTGATGATTGAATTTGTGTTTTGACACTTGAGTTTGTGAGTTGACCAATTAAAGTTTAGCTCACTCAGCCAATAAAATAATCAGAAACAAAGAGGTTAATATTAATTAAATTAATAATTATTTAAACAAAAAATTTATGAGTATATTATCAATTTATTTAATTTATTTGTACCAAAGAATGACTATGATAATTTTTTCAAAATTGCTAAACATTGTTAGCACTGAGTATGTTAAACCATCAAACATCACATGATCACCATTTTTATACTAGCACATAATTTGTTGTAAACAAAGGAAAAACTCCCCATACAGTAGTGCCACCCTGTGCCAAAAGAGTAATCAATGGATGCCAGAAGACTTGTGCATAAAATCCCTATCTAGTCCCTACTCATCCAATATCCACAGACTAGTTTCTGGCTTGTGGCCATCATCAGTGAGGAGCTTTGGATCTGAGAGGACTGCACCTAGATCTTAGGATCTAATGCAACCCTCCAGCAGCCCACAAGCCAGAAACTAGTCTGGGGATATTGGATGAGTAGGCACTAGATAGGGATTTTATGCACAAGCCTTCTGGCATCTATTGATTACTCTGTTTGGCACAGGGTGGCACTACTGTATGGGGAGTTTTGCCTTTGTTCACTGAGTATGTTACTGTACCTAATACTATCACCTGGAATTGTAGCTACAAAATGAATTACATCATTGGGATTTTTGTTCAGTATTTCTTGTAAACCATTTAATTACATTGTCTTTTAAAGAAATTTGTGTTTGAAAAGAGATTTAAGTCTAGCTTCTGAGATGACTTAATTTATCTGCCACACAATTGCATTCTGAATTGTGATTCATATGTCAAAATTGTTCTTAATTTATATTCAAATTATATCTCATCCATGTTAATAATACATACCACTTATTGATTAAAAAATAAAAAGCAGATTGCTAAATTGGGAACATTTAATATCAGCATCATTTATCTGAGGTGATTCCTGATGAAAAGTGATTTAATAAATGATAATTTTGTGATATAGTATTAAATATTTTGTAAATAGAATTTTAATGTGTCAGATCATTAAAGCATTCATTTGAGTTAGCTTATGAGAAAAAGAAGAGCATTAATAGTTCATGATTAAATGTGTGGATATTAAATATTATTTAAAAATATGCAATTCAACATGGAGAGATTTTTTATTGTATTTTCTTGGGTAAACAAACAAAAATTATTTTGTTTTTCCACCCTTTTTTATTTAATTGTTGTCACAACCATATCCACTGGCAGTTACATTTTTGTTACCCATTTCTCCAAAGTTTTATAATATTAATTTGATGTTATAACTTGTTTATTTGTTTAATTGTAAATTTAGATTAGCCATAAAACTAGGCAATCCATCTAAGTATATATATCAGGGATGTCAACTTTAGGCCATATTTCCTTACTTACTTTTGTGTTATTAGTATATGAATGGATATTTAATTTGTGTATTATAGGTTAATGAGATAATCTATTTAGCCTCAGGGATAATTGTTAATTATTAATAATTGATAATTTTTTTGGCAACATCAAAAGCTAAAAGTTATTTCTGTTTACATGGATAGAATCTATTCATTTCTATTATTTATTATAATAACAATCCATGGAAATATTTAATTCACCATATATATATATATGTTAAATTAAATATTTTTATGTCTTTGAGATAGATATAAAATGAGTTTTTTTGATTTTAATTAAATCCACAACACTATTGTGGCTATTAGAGCAAATAGTTTAGCCTAAAGAATGCCAATAATAATTGATAGTTACCTAAAAATATAACTGCTAATTATTTCTTTAGTTTGTATAGAAATTTTACCATTCATTCTTTAGTTAACATATATCGAATATAAGATTTTACTAAATTTTATAAATGTAAATATAAAATGTATATTGAAAATATCTGTATTTTAACAAACATCAGCTACACTATAATAGAGCAAAGAACCAGTTAAAACTGCCAATTGTAAATTGAAATTATGTCATCTAGTCATAGTATGTTATGTCTGATTTGCTTTTAAAATCTAAGAACTCCATTTCACTTGGTACTAAAGTACTACAACTCAAACATACATATGTTATATTTGTGAATATCACAATCTTTCTAAATTCTCCATACAGTAATGCCATTCAGCACAAGCCAGAGTAATCAATGGATTCCAGAAATCTTGTGCATAAAATCCCTATCTAGTGCCTACTCATCCAATATCCCCAGACTAGTTTCTAGGTTGTGGCTTTCACCAGTGAGGAGCCTTGGAAGATCACGGTGCAGTACTCTCAGATCCAAGTCACCTCACTGATGAAACCACAAGCTAGAAGTTAGTCTTGGGATATTGATGAGTAAGCACTAGATAGGGATTTTATGCACAAGCCTTCTGGCATCCATTGATTAATCTGGCTTGCACTGAGTGGCACTACTGTATGAAGATTTTGCCTGTTTTAAAAATCAATCTAATTTATACTATCATTAAAAACTTGCAAAGTATTTATAAATATTAAGACTGCAGTAATTAATAATTCTCTACATGTTCCTGTGGAACGTAAATATATTTCAAAAATATTTTGTAGTGCTATCATTTTTAGGAACATTTATTTTAGTTACATTTCTTTAATACTTACTTAAATGGTTATTAATCATTTATTGTTAGATCAAAATTTATCATATTTCCTTTAATTATGAATATTATTTGCATTCTTAGAAACTACAATTAATTATAATTTCTATTTATATCTTATAGATTGACTTATCTTATAGTACATTTATTATTTATTATATGCATGCATATATATATATATATATATATATATATATATATATATATATATATATATATATATATAATATTTAGCCTTCAATTAAAACTAATATAATCGTCTTAACTCCAGAATAAACATTGGAAAAAAGAAAGAGAAATAATGAGGATTAATTTAGTGCTGACTATAAAAACCAATTCATAAATTTCAAGTAATTTCATAATCCTATTTCAGAAAAAATCTTCTGACAAGTCTTTGTTTTTTTATATGTACTAATCCAATTCATCATATATATAATCCATAGTTGATTTTGTTTTCCTCAAAAATATTTTATTGCCTACGTTTAATTAAGGTAAATTTTCAGCTTGGAAAATTCTCCCAGGTACTCTTCTCCCAATGTTTTTCGGGTTTTTCCAATCCATCTTCCTCGAATGTATTAATATTAGCAATACAAATTATTTTTCAATTTCAAAAGAAAATTTATTAATAAAGTCTTAAAATCTATCTCTCAATATATATTAAATTTCTTTTATAAATATTTGGGTTTAACCCAAAATGATATTGTACATATCTATTATTAAATTTAGCACTTTCTTCCTTAAAAAAAATAATTCACTCTTTCCAAAACAAATCTGGAATAAAAAGTAATATTCATAAGTATAAAGAAAATGCAAAAAAAAAAAAAGATTTGCATTTTATATTTACAAACAACAATTAATGAGATGATATGATTAATATATTTATTAAGAATATAATTGATTATATTTCTTATCATATGCAATCAGATGTTAGTGTATTTTTTAAAGTCAAGTATTACTGAATGGTATAAAATAATTAAATTACAAAATTAAAAACATATATTAATCAATTCTGCTATTAAGTAATAGAAAATATCAGATCTGCCATGTGGCTAAAAAGTTCCTTTGTGCTAGGTAAATTTTAGTGCCCCCCCCCTCCCATTCTTTGAAATAACATTTGTAAATTAAAATTAAATATTTTTTCAGGGCTTTAACAAAAAAAAATTGAAAATATAGCTTTAGTCATTTAAAGCAGTGGTCTTCAACCTTTTCACACCTGCAGGACAGTAAAAATAAGGATCAGGTTTCAAGGACTGGCAGAAGTCTATAGATAAATTTTCTTAAAGATGTAAACTGCTTAGTTTTAGATGAGTATAATTATTATAACTGACCAAAACAACAATGTTAAATATACAAGATGAAGTTATATATATATATGGAGTTTGTATAATAAAAAACTTTTTTTTTAATTTTGAATTTTTTTAGAAAAGTAATAAAACATTTAATTCTACCCCCCCCCCCATAAACATCTGATAACTAGAAAAACAAATTAATTTATGTATGATTGATTAGATTTTGTTTTCGTTTTGTTTCTTTTTTTTTAATTGAGTAAAAATGAAATGAAAAAAATAAATAAAAATTGTTTATATTAATTAAAAGTTTAAACTCTTATTATTTTGTTATTACAAACTTTCATGCGGACCCAGCAGAAAACTTCTGTGACCCGGCACCAGTCCGCGGTCCACGGGTTGAAGACTGCTGATTTAAAATGTGTTTTATTCATTTATTTGTATAAAATAAACAGGAAGAATAAAACACTTGCTAAAATAAAACATATTAATGTTTAAAAAAATAATTTTTGAAACAATAATTAAATAATACCAAAAGTATTAATTTAATTAACCTATTTATTCAGTGTACTAAATGTTTTCTATATAAGTAACTAGAAGGTTTGATTTTAGGATTTTTCAGTCTATATTTGTTTTCTACCCCATCTCAAACACAGACTCACATGATGTATGTGGTCATGTGAGTCAGTTGTTTGAGATGGAGTAGAAGATAAATATAGACTGAAAAATCCAAGTTCAAATCCCTTAATTTGAAATAGAAATAAAATATTTTTTTAAATATCAAAAGAACCACCGTCACCACATATGCCCCTGAAACCATTACAATGCTCCCTTCTTGAGATAACTCTGATATTATATAAGTAAAATAAATAATATATGTTACTTATCAAATGTTATGTACATCCAGAATATGATTCTTTGGAATGCTTCACTTTTGAGTTCCACCCTGCCTGTTCACTGGTCAATAATTCATTAAATCTTAATCCTTGTTTGTTTAAAGACCCATTGAAAATCTCTCATGCATAAATTCATTTATATTTTCTATTATCAAAATTATATTCCTTCAATGAGAAATATTTACACTATTATTTAATTTTTTTATGTGGATATATATATAATCCAATATTTAAATTTTCATATTTACATTGTTTAATGATCACATAATTTTAATATTTTATTAGGACTAGCCAAAGTAGGTCAATTTTAAATAACATGACTGATAAAACTCTTACATCCCATTAATACCTTTTTATTAAAACATTCTTGTGTTAAAAATCCTTTTGTTATTTTTTATTCCAATGAAATAAATTGTTATTGTCTTTGAGGTAAACTTTATAATGCAATTGGAATTTATTTTACTTTGAAATCAAGCTGAAGTTTGAAAATTATTTTTCCAAAAAATCTTTACCCATAATTTCTTTTACATGGCAAAAAAAGTCCATGAAAAGATGAAACATACTAAGATGTCCTATAATTTTCTTATTGTATTTTCAAATTAATTCAAAGCATCCTTAAATAAAAAATTTCCAAGACTTCCATGTTCTAGCAATTGGAAGTTCATGTCTCATTTCCTTTCAATAAATTTTGAAAATTGACAGCTCTATATATAACTAATTTAATTGAAATAATTACATTATTATGATGAACAATTTTATCTTTTAAATTTCTACATGCAATTGTAACATATTGGTATCTGAATATCATTTCAACATTCTATCAATATATTAGGAAAAATTTGTCTTGTCATAAATATAATCATCCAAGCTACAGTTGCTTCAGTATTTAGATTTATTATTGAAAAATAAAGTTTTTACATTTTTTGAACATTATTTATTAACCAAATTTTTTATAGTTTACATTAAAAGCATTACTACATTTTGTAACTTCTTTTTGCAATTGGCGAACTAACACAATCATTAGCTGACATCATACCAATACACCAGATTAAATTCAGCAAACTATCATTAATATATATATATACACATCTGACAAACAAGGCAAAACCCTCTCCATACAGCAGTGCCACTCTGTGCCAATCAGAGTAATCAATGGATGCCAGAAGGCTTGTGCATAAAATCCCTATCTAGTGCCTACTCATCCAATATCCCCAGACTAGTTTCTGGCTTATGGCCATCAGCAGTGAGAAGCCTTGGATATGAGAGCACTGCACCTAGATCTTAGGATCTAATGCAATCCTCCAGCAAACACCTTTTATCTCCATTTCACTACAAACTATGAGAATGAAATTGAAAACACAATAATATTTTCCAATCTAAGCTCAATAGCTTATATAGTCATATGGGTCTGAATTCAATTCAGTACCCATTCATTTTGGTGGTTTTGGCTCTTTAACAACCATAGCCACCACTATTCTATTAGGCAGGATTGGTATTAAATGATTAAACATCACATGATCACTATCTCATACTAGCACATAATTGTTATTAAACAAGGCAAAACTCTCTCCATACAGTAGTGCCACCCTGTATGGATACCAAAATGAATGGGTACTGAATTGAGTTCAGACCCATATGACTATATAAGCTATTGAGCTTAGATTGAAAATATTATTGTGTTTTTAATTTCATTCTCATAGTTTTGTAGTTAAATGGAGATAAAAGGTGGTTGCTGGAGGGTTGCATTTAGATCCTAAGATCTAGATGCAGTGCTCTCAGATCCAAGGCTTCTCACTGATGATGGCCACAAGCTAGAAACTAGTCTGGGGATATTGGATGAGTAGGCACTAGATAGGGATTTTATGCACAAGCCCTCCATTGATTACTCTGATTGGTACAGGGTGGCACTACTGCATGGAGAGAGTTTTGCCTTGTTTAAAAACAATTATGTGCTAGTATGAGATAGTGATCATGTGATCTTTATATCTGCTTGATGAATCCACATACAAACGATTTCTAAATTTTATTGGTCTAATAACAGAAAACAAAGTTAGATTTAACATATATTTCTTTTAGCCACTTTCATTTTAGATATGTTTCATTTTTTTTTTACTAATGGTAATAACCTTTTTGCTAGACCATCATTTAACCGCTATATAATATAACGTTTACAGATAAACATTTAATTTCAAAAGAATAATTGCAAACAGTTCTAATTTACTTGGCAAAATGTTTTGATTAATCAAAAAAAAAAAAACTGCATATAAAATTTTACCCAACTCATTTACCCTGCTTTTCAAAGAAAACTCAGCTCATATTTGGGAAGTAAAAATTATCAAGCAATTGGGAAAAAGTGTATGTTTTTTTAAAAATCTTAAACTGAGAAGTAAAATACCAATAAACTAATCACATTGATTGATGTATGTTATAGAACATCCATTTATATTCTTTTACTACATGAATAATAATAGGATAATAAAAGCCATTCATAAATTACACCAACTCTAACTTCAAAAAAGAAAAAAAACGAATAAGAAAGTTGAGAGAGAGAGAGAGGGAGAGTTACTATAAAAGTGAGTTCTAGCAGAGATTATACAGACCAATATTTGTACTTAATGTTTTCAGAAGAAAACTTTTCTATCTGAAATACTCCAACACCATATGGTGGAAAATGAACATACATTTATCTGCCACTCACAATTGTATAAGGAGAGCAGAGTTTACACAGTCTTTAATAAATATCATTATCTCAATTACTATCCATATTAGATTGTAGATGGTAGATGAATGTGGATTAATTTTTCATTAGTAATATAAATTATTTACATACTAAATAGCACTGCACGATTGCAGTAGCAATTAAAAGTCTATTATTCTAATTACAACATATAATAAAGACGCGTAATTCAGTCTTCACACACACATGCACATATATATGTATAAATAAATATATATATATATATGACAGAATTTTAAAAAAGGCTCATAAGATAATGTTCAATGCATCCATCTTCAAATCATAAGTTCAAAACTAGGCTGGATAATTTTTTTTCAGGTTCTACCCAAACAAATTTTCTATATAGTCAATAAATGTGTACACAATTATTCTTAGCAAGAGTGTATAAGAAAAATGAAAAAAAAAACAAACCACTAAAATTTTTGCTAACCAATAATCCGTAGCCAATGGATAATATCTGCAGAGAACTACTAATTAGCGATTTTCTCTGAAATAAATTATTTAAAAACTATTCAGTTTTTGTTACTTTAAATTAATTTGTTAAATATAATTAATTATTTAAGCGATTGTTAATTGAGTATTTGTCTGAAGGTTTGTGATGATAGTATATCACATCTAATTGTTAATTGAGAATTTATTAACTAAATATGGTATTTTATAAGCAGAAGTGGTTTAAAAAATTGTTATATACAATATTACTTTATTTGTATTATATATATTTTGATTCTCTGTCATTATTAATAATAACATAAAATATTAAAACAAAATTTTTAATATACTGAATGAAATTAATTAAACGAGTATACTTTCAACGCGTATGGGTCATACGGACACGCATCAAAAGTATAATCGATTTAGTTAATTTCATACTATATATACATGGTTATAGTTATTTATATATATCTAATTTGTAGTTAAGTAATGTTGAAGTTGGAGGAGACACTGTGTTTCCATTATTACATTTCAGCGTGGAACCTGAAAAGGTAAATTAAATTTTATTGCAATTACAGTTAAAGGTAACAAAAGTGTTAATAAAAATTGTTGTTGTTTCAAAGCAACTTTATAAAGTCACTAAATTATGATCCACCTGTGCAGGACCACATTCTGTCACCTGCAGCAGTGGGCCATGGAGGCTACAATGATCCATTGATATAAAATTGTTTTAATAAAAATGATGATATAATCCTAAATATTGAAACATAATATATTTTTAAATGTATGTAGTTTAAAAAGAAAACAAAAACTCCATAAATTTAATAAAATTTAGAAAATATAACTCTAAATCATATTATTTTATCCTTTTATTAAGTGCCTAAAACAATCTAAATTGTGACTTATTAGAACACACTGTTATAAAGGGATGGTTACACCATATATATATATATTATAAAATCTATGATGTATAAAAACTTTTATTATATCAACGGAGAATAAAAAAACACAATTTTATAATTGATATGTATAATAAAAATAAGCATCTTATTGCCAATTGCATTATGTAATCAGTGACATTAAAACTCAGATTTTTGTATTTTGGTTCTTGAAATGAAAAAAAAAGTTTAATGTATGCTTAAGATTATTTATTTAGCACATTAATAAAACATCTTAAGAAGTTTGTAGGTTCCAACTTAGGAGATAAAATCATTCATGTTTTTCTGAAGGTTTGTGACAATGGTATTTTAGTTTTTTTTTTTCTATGATAAAAATTTGGTGTTTTAGTTGTATTTATATATTGGAATATTTTCATAAACTAATATGAGTCTTAAATGTCTTTAGAAAAATTTAACTTTATTTAAATATTCCAAATACATTCAACTGTTAATAATAGCACACGGGTTAGTATATAAGCAAGGTTTTGAAAGTTATTTTTCTCCCCTCTTTTTCAGGTGTTGTTGGTCTGAACAGTAACAGTACTTTCATGGGAATAGAATCTGAACTTTTAGATTTTTGAGTATTGAATTTTAAAACAACATACTAACCAACTGACCACCCTGCCAAAGGCAACAGCCTATAGAAATTTCATGTACTTATCTAAGAGGTTCCTCCTGATTTCTCCACTTTTTCCTAAGAGCAAAGTTGATTAGTGGTTCTTCTCTATCCAATATTTTTATATTTTTCTAATTGGACATATGTTCACTGATAAATACTGAAACAGTAAGATTCGCATTCGAATCTTAAGTTTCACCTTTTTCTATCGTCTCTCACTCACCGCTCTATCCTACCCAAATTTAAACTTTTTTGCTATCGAATTGTGTGTGTAGCAAGATTAAAAATGAATAAATATATGTAAAATCCACCATAAACGCACACACACATTTCGATAACAAATTTAAAGCAATAGATAAAAATAATTAATGTAATTTGTATTTTTTTTTAGTAAATAAAAATATATAATTTTAACCATTTACTTTAAATCATAAAGTTCATTATTTATTGCTTTGTTTGAATTTCATTTAATAATAATTTTAGAAATCTGATTGAAATATTTAATTAAAAGTAAAAATAATCGTATGTTCCCTTTTGTATTTGAAATTTTAAAAGTAACAGTCAGTGAGAGATAGTAGATTAATTAAGAAGAAAAATTCCCTAAAATCTAATTACCAAAAATGTAAATGTAAAATAAAATCGAACAATAGAAAAGCAGCTTTCTATATAAATTAAACGTATAAGAATGTATTGATTATCCTCGGGCAAATGATTTAATCCAAAATAAAATATAAAAAAAAGTTAAAAGATAAGATCAAGAAGGGAGGCCATTTTTGAACTTTCTCAGAACTTTGAATGGAACTTTAACTGTGCTCTGGATCAGTTAAAAGTCTCCAAATATATATATATATATTGATTTACTTGCCACAGTATGCGTGAGTTGAAAGCGCCAAAGACTATTCTTCCCGGACATGGTCGATTGTCTGCCGCGAACCTATGGCCGTGCTTTCCATAAAATCAACCAAAAGGATCTACTGCCCACAATCAAAAAGCTGCTGCTATTCAAATAACTAAATCACCTAAATGCTGGAAAGAACTGCTACTGCTGAAATCATGAACAATTTGCTATTGACCACTGATTCAGAAAATGTCATATAAAACAGGTACCTGTGCCCAAGCTCTAGAGTACTCTACTAATATCATGCTATAGCTCATTCTTTATATAACTTATCAACTATAAACTATAACATTCTCATTTGTAAAACTATAAATTTAATAATTAATTTATTATGTAAATTTCATTAATAATCTAGCTTACCTAATTCTATCTTTCTTGGGTACGTATTTCTAAATTTTACAGTTATATTATTTAATTATCGCATGCTTAAGAGATTTCTGACTGGACTTCACCAAGTTTAAATTTAGTTTAATCAAGATGGATGCTATCTTGTCCATTGGCCTGTTAATATATTTCTTTTATATACTGTTGGATTGTCCACTCGGAAATCTCCATAATTTTCTAAATGCTTCATTTATTGTAATGCGGGGGTCTACTATTTAGCAAGTGGCTGACTTATTAGTTATTAATACTCACCCAGCCTACCTATTGTTTTATACTTTATTAAGTTTTTAAGTAATAATTCCATAAATTACATTTCTTTGAGAGTCGTAAACATTCTTTATTAAATGTTGATAATGTAGGGCCAAATTATAAAATATATTTCAATCTTAGCAGAAGAGTCCATAAATTATACATGTGTTACATTTTAGAGATGCGATGACCTATTATAAGCCTTGGATGCTCCAGATTCTTTAGGATTTAAAATAATCCCAGTCGTCCTACAAAAGCTGACAAATGAATTTCCGTAGGACTTTATGACTGTCATGCAGCCCCGAAGCAATTGTGGCACAAACCACTTGCCCCTGGTTATGCTTATGTGACATCTTACCTCTTTGGGCCTATGGCAAATGCCAGCCTGTTGTTCTAAACTTACCCACACCCATGGCTTTGCAGTTTCAATATACTGCCACCCTTATATCGCCTTTCTAGATGTATCACATGTTTCTTCGTATTAACTTTATTATTCAATGTATAACTCTGTCTCTGCATTAGTGACATAACTCACTCTCAAATAAATGTTTGCCCATAGTAATTAGTAAATATGTTTAATTAAATAAATATATGTCCACCACTATGATTAATCCTGCTTTTAGACTCTTGCATTGCAAAGGTATAAATCCTGAAGGCATGCTTTTGAAATACTTGCTTGAGAATTTTAGGTAGCTATATTATGTCAGCCAAATAAATATATGTTTTTAATATCTAACAGTATTGGAAAATCCCGCTACTGATATTTTAAATCTTACCAAGTATTATTAGTTAAGTGATTTATTAATAAAATGTTTTAAATAAATAATTTCAAACTATACATCTGCCATTTCATCTTTATTTATTTGATACACATTCCATATAATATTTCCTCGATTCTGTAAAAATATAAATATTTAGTATTAATGTTATTATTGTCTAACTTGAAATAAAATTCTTGATTCTCTTGCATCTCCCTGATCACCATGCCTAAAGAAGTATTTACTAATGTAGCATCAGCTGCATTGTTTCGTAGATTGTATTGTGAAACCGATAAACTATGTTCGAACTCAGTACTATGGGTAGCTTCTCTATCTAGATGGTGCTGCAGTTCTGTGTGGTGGTCGAATTCTGCACTATGTTAATGAATCACACATTTCTGACCATTACAATATATGGTCTGCTACCTTAGACACATCTATTTTCTTTTTTCTAATCATCAGTTTGTGTTTTTGCAAGTGCTTTTCAGTGAGATGACTGGTTTCACCAATATATATTCTTCGACATTCATATGGTATTTCATAGATGCAGTTTTTTATTTTCAGTATTTCAAATTGAGGCTTTGTAGATGTTAGAATTTCTTGTAGTGTGGTATGGCTCTGGAAAGCTGTTCTGATCTTATACTGATTGCAGATTTTCCTTAATTTTTCTGCTATTTTTGATATGTATAGGTATACTTCAGTACCAATAATTGTTTTTTTCTTTTGATGATCTTTTTGTTGTCTAAGGTTTTCTCAATAACAGAATGATCAAAAGAAAAAAAACAATTATTGATACTGCAGTGTACTCATACATACCAAAAATAGCAAACAAATTAATGTAAACCTGCAATCAGTATAACATCAGAACAGCTTTCTAGAGCCATACCATACTATGAAGATTCTAGCATATACAAAGATGAAACTTGAAATGCTGGAAAAAACTACATCAATTAAATACCATATGAATGTGGAAAAATGTATATTGGTGAAACTAGTCATCTTATTGAAAAGTGCTCGCATGAACATAAACTGATAATTAGAAGAGAGAAAACAGATGAATCTAAGGTACCAGACCATATATGTACCAATGAACTTATGTTAAATTGGGAAAATACAAAAGTATTGGATAGAGAAGAAAAGGTACAAGGAAAAAAATTAAAGAAGCTGCTCACATGATGATGCCAAACAATCCCATAAGTCAACCTAGTGTGACTATATATAATATATGGATAATGGAGAAATCAGGAGAAACCTCATAGATAAATATATGAAATTTCTACTCATTGTTGTCTTTGGCAGGATTGCACAATTGGTTAGAGTATTACCTTAAAATTCAATACTCAAGAATATAAGGGTTCAGGATTGATTTTTCTGCTAGTACTGTCACTAGTGAAGCCAGAAACACCTGAAGAAAAGGGAAGAATAATACTTCTGGAAACATTGTGCATATCCTAACTTGTGTGCTATTACTAACAGTTGAATGTATTTGAAATATTTATATAAAGTTAAATTTTTCTAAAGACATTGATGGAAGTAGTCCAATAGATAAATACTACAGAATCATCTATGGTTTGATTAAGCTGTTTATTTCTGCTACTGGAGCCATAAAATCAGTAGAAATTAATAATAAATCCTATTTATTGAAATCACTTTGAACACTTTTTAACAAAAAGAAAAAGGTGATTTTGGTAATATTTCTGAAGAAATTAATAATGCTATTCATAGATTGTGTTTGTCCACATTTGCAAAGATCAATGGCTGGTAAAGTGCACTTATGAAATAATGATCATAATGAACATGGCTATCCTAAATTTATTGATAAGATTCCAGTTGCACCAAGAAGATCAAATTTATCTCATTTTATTACTGGATCTGGAAAAAATTGTTCTGGGAAGTCATAGGAATTCCATTTGTATACCATAATTCTTCATTGTAGATTCTTCATTTAATATCTAATAGAGCGATCTTGATTAGAGACTAGTCTTACATAATAAAACTATATATTGAGGTATTGTCAAGTCCAATCTGCTTAACAGCCTTTTATATATTTTCTATGAACAAACTTCTGTTAATAACATTTTGTAGAGGAATGTGTGAAATGATAGAAAGCCTCTGCAAAGAAATAAACTGAAGTGTACCAATAAAATTTTTCATGGTAATTTAATTGAGTGTCCAGAACTTTAGTGTGCAAATTCTTCTTCCAAAGAGAAGCATAGTATTCACTAACAAAATATACTAATGCTAAGAAAAGTTTCCTTAAATTATTTGCATCATGACACTAAGTAGTGTCAGGTAGCTTTTCAAAGAGATTGTTCACCTAGAAGTTAATTTTGATGTAACTTTAGTTATGTGAAGAAAATAAGTTAGGTTATGATCTCAGGCTACTCCTAAGTAGTATGAGAGTAGAATCATGTTTCAATTTATTGTTGCAAAAGATTATACTCTGATTAGAGATGATTCTCTGATATCGAGATGAAAATTTGAGCATACTGTCTTCTTTGGAATGTGCATAAGATACCATTTTTTGAAAAATATTTTCAATATTTTCAATTCCCTACTAAGAAATCTTTCTATTTCAGCAAACGATCTTTTTCAATAAATTAAAGCAATATTATTAGCACAAATAAATTTCTACATTCTGTTTTGGAAAAATTACTGAAGGAAATTGTTATAAAACAGGTGAGAGAAGAAAACCTTATTGTTTCTATTATGACTGTCATTTAATATCTCATGAATGTTTTTATCAGAGAGCATGTTGGCAAGTAAATTAATAGTTTTGCTGCATTTAAGAATTTTAGAAACTTTTGAAAAAATACCATTTTTTTCAAACAGAATCACACGCTGAAGTTTCAATGATATCTTTTCACAGTCTGTAAATCTTTGGTTTAGAAATCTTGCTAATAAAAATGGAAAACTGATTATCCATAGCAGTAGTAGTTCTTTTAGAAGTATTTTAAATCCACCAAATTTTTCAAAATTCATAATAATGACCAAGAAATTAGACTTTGTAACATTTTGCTTTTCTATGGTCTTTGTCCACTTTTCTTTTCTGGCTTTATCTAGTTATTTTACAGGTTTGCGAAAAGTTTCTGGGTCACTGTTTGATACAAATTATTGGATTTATTTCAAACCAGAATTAAATGCTTCCTATATCCTTTTTTTGAGGGATGGACTTTCTGACAGCTTCTATGATGATAATGAAAAAAATTTATTATTTTTCTCCAAGCTGTCCATTATATCGACTCCAGCTAGCTTTTCTTAAATTCTATCTCAAATAACTTTTGACTATTGGAATGTGATTAGTTGAAAATACTAATGTTTGATCAATATATATATAAATTGCTAAAGATTATCTTCTATTGCATTTATATTTATCACTTGTTAAAATTTACAACATTAATCTTTAAAGTAATATATAACCTTAAGAATATGTGCTTAAAATGCGACTGAAGGGACCTCTACAAATGTAAACACAAGATTAACGACTTTAAAAGACAAGAGCGGCGTCTTCACACTCTTAAATCAAAATGCTTTATTTTTACATATATATTTAGAAATTAAGTTTAAGATAAGACACCGCTCTTGTCTTTTAAAGTCGTTAATCTTGTGTTTAGATTTGTAAAGGTCTCTACTGTTGCATTTTAGGTGCATAGTCTTAAGATTATAGCCTTAACATTAATCTTTATTTTATTTAATGTTTTGAAATCATTTAATAAATTATAAAAATTTGTCTTATATTACTTATAAAGTAAGAATTTCACTTTAAAAAATATGAAAAATTGGCATGTTGCAACGATTTATAAATATAATTATTATTTAACATTATTATCTTAACATCCTTTAAAATTTTTATAACTGAAATAAATATAACAGTAAAAAATTATGTTTATTAAATTATTTTTGTTTCTAATCATCATTATTTTTTATGTATAGGGAGGAGCTGTTTTTTGGTATAATATGTTAAAAAATGGAGAAGGTGATTATGATACCTTGCATGGAGCATGCCCTGTGCTAATTGGAAATAAATGGGGTATATTTACTTAAACTTTATTCAGTGATATATATACGAAAAACTTACTTCTTTATTATTCAGATATGTATGATTATAAATGTTGAAAAACTATGTAAATATTTTCACCCACACACAATCGTTTTTAAATAATAAATGATGTTATAGTAAATAAAACACATTCCCACTTCAATATTTGACAGTACCCAAATAATTTACAATAAACAATTAGTTTGAATTATATACTACTAATGGCTTTAAGTATTTAAGACAATTTTTTTTATATTCAAGGAGAACCAATAAGACAATGATTCATTTTTCTCATGTGTCATAGATCAGCCGGGAAGCGAACCAGCTAACCTGGGACAACTGCTTGTAAAGCAACTGTCGCTGATCTCTCAACCACCAATGCTTGACACATTCATTTTCTTGTATATCATATTATTGAATACTGAAATTGCAATGTGTATTCCTTATTATAATAACATTGACTATTAAAAAGAGATTGATTTCCCTTATTACATGCAGTTATAAAATTGTTAGTTCACACAACTGGATAACATTTAAAAATTTGTAAGGAAAGTTAATCTATACATTTTAATTGTTAATGCTTATTTTTATCAGTTATTTTAATTACATTTTGATATATTTAGTGGACATACAAATTTCACTGATCTGCTATAAAGTAAACAAGAAATTTTATAGTTTCTTTGATGTTCAAAAAGCACTTAATCTTTAGGATTTAGAAAAGAATGACCAAATATTTTACTTGCAAAACTAAATGTCTTAATCTTAAAACTTTACATAACACTGCTAATCTTTCAATCAAAGACCTACTGCATCTATTTTTACTTCACATTTTTAAATTCAAAATACATCTTTGTTTATAATAATGGTAAAATATTATCAGAATTAGAAAAGTATACATTTTATATAATGAGACAATCTGTAAAAGCTAAAACAATATAACAATTTTAAGTAATATTTACTGATATAACCTCGAGAATATGCGTGTAAAATGCGATAGTAGGGACCTCTACAGGTGTTTAACCACAAGCTTACGCTATGGAAGAAGGTCCCTACTATCACATTTTACACGCATATTCTCGAGGTTATAGCCTCAATAAATATTACTTACGTAATCAATGTGCGTTTAATAAATTTATAATTATAACAATTTTAAAAATAATCTAACAATTCATCAATTGTTAAAACAGAGTTTCTTTAATATAAATAAATAAAATAATAACTAAATAATTATTGCCAAGCACTTTCAATTCTTACAAGTCCTTATCAAGGCAGTGTAAAAAATTCTATTTTCTCCTAGGCAATGAATGCAACATTTCTTTGTATTGGCCAGAAACAACTAATCAGAAAGCTGGTTAATTTCGAA
Source organism: Epiperipatus broadwayi (assembly GCA_028023455.1). Classification (NCBI taxonomy): domain Eukaryota; kingdom Metazoa; phylum Onychophora; class Udeonychophora; order Euonychophora; family Peripatidae; genus Epiperipatus; species Epiperipatus broadwayi. Next base: position 97,036 of record JAQFVV010000712.1, on the reverse strand, counting down.
TTCATAGCACAAGCTGAATTTTGTATAAGATACGATTTTTTAATCTTGCATTTTTTTATCATGTGTTTCATGCATTAATATTGTAAAATCCTTTGGACTACATATATGACCTCTACTATTTTGGTGAACATAAAAAGAATAAATAAACTGTATCATCTTCTCTTGCTCTATTATACATATATTTATGTTGTTGAAGGTGATATTTAATATTTGTTTTGGTTTCTCCAGCATATATTGAACTACAATTTATTTGTGGGCATCTAATAGAGTATACAACACTGCTTTTATCCTCATTATTTACTATTTCCTTAGAATTATGTATTAATCTTTTCTCCAACTGTCTTCTTCAGCAACTGGATGAAAACTGACTGTTTCTCACTAAATACATTGGTCTTAATTTTGGTACAATGCTGTTTTTGGCCAATCAGAATTTTGTCGCCAATTATGATAAAGCTTAGTAACAATTATTTATGTCAATTTTGACAAATACATTTGTTCATCTATTTCTATCCTTCAACATTGATCTTGGAAATCAAGTCAAAACCTTAAATTCGAATGCTAAAATTGTTGACATTTCTTTATAATTAAAATTTTTTTGCAAAAAAGAAAACAAGATAATCAGTTAATTACAGCAATTTGATAACTATTGCTTGTTGCTTTGAAGAAAGATAAAGAGAAAAAAAAACAACTAACTAAAATAACATTTAACAAACAGGTTAAAGTTTATATATATATTTAAAATATTCCTAAACAGACAACTAAAACCAAAATTAAATTAATATTGGTAAATAAACAAAATCATTGAAGGAAAAAAAAACAAAAAAAATATTTATCTGATTTTATAATTCTCTCTTTTTTTTACTAATATTTACCAAGTATATTACATATTAAAATATTCATATAATGTTTATAAATTTTTTTAATAATTATCTAAAGAAAATTGTCTAGATTTTTCATATTATCATTTGGGAAAAAACAAACATTTAATTAAATAAAGCCCCATTACTATTACTAGGTTATATTTATTTACCTTATACATATTGCATAGTGTTATTTGTTTACAAAATTATTAAAGTGAGTGGGAGTTAACTTTGACTTTGAAAATTAAATTATAAGCAATTTAAATGAGACTAGTTGAAAAATTTCATGCAGGATAATATTGAAATTTGCTTAATGCTTTTTATAATAATTTAAAAATAAAGGGAAGTATTTAATTTTTGTTCTTTTCCATTAGAACCTTGATACTAAAGATTGTTATCCTAATATATTGTAATTTAAGTTAGGAAATTATAATTTTAACTATATTTCATATTTGGTTATATTAAATACAATGTTATTTCCCATTTTATATGTAATTTCTGGGGTTGGACAAAAAATCAAATTTGATTATCAACATTTCAGTACTCTTACTTAAAGTGAGGATCTGAAAATCATTTTGTATTGTCTGAACAATCTAGTAACATTAAGGTGCTTAAACATTTATCAACAGTGTTTGATTCATTCACCCACTCACACACATATATGAAATTAAAGAAGGTTTTGGATTTCTCTTTAACAAAATTTACCATTTCAATATTTTTACATTTATTTTAACTGAAACACACAGGCTTATTATATACCTGTGTCTATATATGTAATATGTAGGATATATGAGCACAGACTTTCACATGACCCACCACTCTCCACACCATCTCATAACACTGATACACTTGAACACATATATGTTGAAATGATAAATACTCACCAATATTTAGCATGAAATATTGTACCGGTAAAAACCACCATGCTTAGTCACACACAGTAATCCGAATTCAAACCCAGTCCATGTCTAGGAATAAATTCCAAAATGCAAACTAAATTCAAACCCAAAACCCTGGCATGACTAACCGATGACAACATTACAATGGTACGGGGTTTTCCCTTTACTAGCTCATCGAAAAAACACAGACTAAATTACCTACAATCAGCTATTTCATAGATATCTTATAGTCGGGATATTGGTACGGCTAATAATTTAATGTATATATTTAAGTTGTCGATACAGACAGCAGGTGATTGACTAGATTTCGAGAGTAATGATGCAAGAGAGACAAAATTAGGTTAGATAAATTTTTAATAAATTATTGAAAGCATTGAATAATATTATTTACAGGTACGGTAAAACTCTCATATGTATTTATAATAAATTGCTGCTAGTCATCAATAATCGGTTTGTACTAATTAACAAACTCATGCCAATATTTATATGTTTAAATGGTTGTACAGGTTGATATGAGGATCAGAGTAATTGGAGCACTTAAAATATTTAACTACTAGTTCATATTAAGTTGTTTTATTTTAATAGATTCAAACCATTGCGTATACGGATAAATGGGAGGCGGTTTTATATAAAAATATAATATATAATACTGATGTACTGATGGTTGCAGGGATTAAGGTATACTACAAATAATAACTTGCGGTGCATTGACGGAATACCGGGCGGCTTGTACTTTGACAAGTCTTAATGCCCCCAAGTAGATCCGGGACACTACAACCAGCCGGGCTCATTTTCGAACCCCGGTGATCCAAGAGATTACCTGGAGAAGAATTTCTTTCTCTCCATGTGGTAGTAAAACGAGACGCCAACTTAGGCGAAGGTAAAGGCATTGCCACAGTAACATCGAGGAAGAGTGGTCGGAAGTGGATTTTAAAACGAAATTATATAAAACCTTTTCTCTCCGAAACATTTTCTACGCAACAGTCCGATATAACTATTCAATAAAACTGGCGAAATCAAACGATCGCAAAAGTAATAATTAATTAATTTCACTCTGAAACCCATAACTCCCCAGATTGTTCGGAAGGTAATAATAGCAAAAATATTCACTTATTATTCTTACTCCGTAATAATATATAAAAAATTATAATAAAATTTTAGACTATTTTAAGTATTGAGATTTGGAGTATAGATTAAAATATTATAACGAAGTAAAAGAAACAACAAAAATATTTGAATATTTCTCAACTCAACATAAATGAAACAATTTTTAGTTCGATAAAAGGAAATTACTTTTAAAATGAATATAATAAATATTATGAGATAAACTTTACTGACTTTAATTAGAGTTGAGAAATATTATTATTGGCATCGTTTTGTTTGTAAAATAAGTAATAGTAAAATATAAATGTATTCACAAATGGATTATTAGTAGGCACAAATCTTAATAATGATTATCTAAAGACTAGAGCACAGAAATATTAGAGAAGGAAATTTACTGACAGGTTGTAGTGTAACATTTTCAAATGGAAAACAAGAAATTTACATGCAATTAATTAGGTTAACAGATTAAATATAAAATTATTACTGAGAGGAAAGTTAAAAAGTTCATGTAACAAAAGTTACCATTCTTTCTTCGTCCGGCTTTTCTTCTTGCGGTGATATGTATGAAGAACGTAGGCGCGCATTTTGAATTTCTTAGAAAGGCATGGTTAATTTAAATGTTGGAATTTGGAAGACTGGAAGCACGGAAAACATTACAGATCAGCGGTATGAAAGATTTAAATTGGCAGAACAGGAATCAGCTTCTTGGACTTTAGCCCATCATTATTGCAGTTTACCGGGCAACTTCTTAATAACGGTTGAAGTGATTTCTCTGGAACAACTACTTTGCTGTAGCTTGAGACGATCTAAGCACAGCCAAGTCAAAAGTTAGAGTGTCTATATTATATTTAAGATGGCTACGGTTGACCTTTCTGCCTAGTTTTTGTTCATAACTCCGCCTCCTTTGATTTTCGGCCTCCAGCAATATCTAATTTTTGACTATACAATAGCATTTGCCTTTCTTGATAAGAGTTCTACGTTCGGTTTTCATTTATTTTTAAATTTAATACATGATTCTAAATTGACAAAACAATTACATCGGAATTCGTGAATACAAAAATATAAATTCATTATCTTAATTTATCGAAGTACAAATTAATTATTCTATACATTTTGTACAAGTAAGATTTTGATTAAAAATACTGATCAAAGGAATGTGACTTTTGATCAGCATTTTTAAATGACTTTGTATAATTTGCAAAATTAAAATTTAAAGAAAATATACACGCAATTGAAACTTTTAAATTGAGCTAATATAAATCCACAAACCACACACACACGAATATTATTCATCATGATTTGTGACATTTATACTCATACTCTTTACATTAAATTCTTTTTAAACAAACACAAAATAAATAACTTAATATCTATGTGGCTTGGGATAGAAAAAGTCTCATTGCGGGTAAATAGTGGTTTAGAATTACCGTTCTTAAATGACAACCATGAAACTAAGATCGATTCTTCGATCTGTCTGTTTCAATATGTATATTGGTGATTATTTATCTTTTCAACATATATGTGTTCAAATGTATCAGTGTTATGAGATGGTGTGGAGAGTGGTGGGTCATGTGAAAGTCTGTGCTCAGATATCCTACATATTACATTTATTTTATTATTTATATTGTCATCACCAGCAGAAACATCTACTCATAAATGAGGATTAATATTCATCTAAAAAAAGATAAAGGATATTGCAAATGGGTTGTGCAATAATTATATAGTTCATGAATCACAATTATATCCATATACAGAATGCAATGGTATATTGATGTGTTTATTTGATATTTTGTGTTGCACATTTTATAAATTCATCTTCAGCAGATTTTTCTTTATGAAAAACTTTAACACTTCATCTACTCATAGTTCTACTCATATTCTAACCTCAACTATGAAAACAATATATATATTTGATTCTTTCGAATATCATTGAAATACTGGTTCTTTCTTTGCGACAAAAACTAGACTAAATTTTACCGTAAAATATTTTTAAAAAAAAGTTTTGTATCATTTATTTACTTCACAAGTTCAGTCAAAAGAAAGTATGAGATTTTAGACAATATAATTTCACAAACAATTAATATAGTAAGAGATCTTTATAAAAAAACATTAGCAGAATATAGGAGACATTGATACATGTCCACCTTCATAAATTAAAATTACTAAAATAATAAAATTCTCTGATAGTATCTAATCCAAAAGGCATTCAAGATTTTTTCTAATTACAGGTTAATTAATTACTTAAACAAACACCTTATAAGTTAGATTAAAACTTTAAATCCATTCAGTAGAATACCATATAAATTGATAAAAATAGCACGATGACAGGTGGATTTCTGTTTTACTTTTAATTGTTTTAAATTAAAATTTTTACACTCAAACTTGTTTTGCATCGTTATCCCTGAAACTAACTGTAAATAGTTTCAAAGGACATTATCATATAAATTGAAAATGAATTTGGAACTAATGTACATCATTGTTTAACAACAGTTTTCATTTTAAATACTTCACATTTTCCACTTATAACTCTTCCTCATCATTCCATCATATAGAAATTGTATAATATAAATAACCTTAGGTGGATAAACAACACCCTTTCAAAAATGATCTAGACCTATCTAATTCATTAAGTCAAATGCCTTGAATAAGTTAACAAAGCAATATATCACATTTTCCATTCCTTATTACGTTTTGAATGATTTTGTTAATTAAAACTGTGTATATAAAATACAATACCTGTTATAAAAAATATTATATATATAAAAAAAAAAATTAACGGTAAACGCAATATTGTAGTTTAAATTCTTTTGTAGCACTTTAGATTATGTGGTAATCCTCGTCAGCTTTAACTGAATTTCAATTTTTTTTAAAACACTGCTTATGGAAATATACGTAACGTTAAGTTTAAAAAAAATTTGAAATTCAGTTAAAGCTGATGAGGATTACCACGTAATTGAAAGTGATACAAAAGAATTTAAACTATAATATTGCATTTACTGTTAATATATATATATATATAATTGTGTAAACTCACAATAAGTCTGTGTTCGCTATTCATCTATGACTAGGAACAACCTATTTAACAATATCCTTAAAAGTGCATTTGATATATCTGATGATAATTATATTCCATGTTAATTCAATTCTTGCCTATTTTGTTTAGAGAGAGAGGCATCCTTAACAGGTGGCACAACTGCATGAGTTCATATATTCCTAATAATTCTAGTATTTTTGAAAGTAATATATTATCACTACAGGTATTTTATCAGGACTTGTAGTCTTTCCATTTAAATTATAAAGAGTTTTTTTAATTACATAATAGTTGTTCTGAGAAGAATGTAGAGAAATTCAGTCTTAGTTATTTTTTATAGTGCAGTAAATATTTACTTCATATATATATAATATTTGAGATTGACACACTACAACTGTTTAAATATAATTAAGCAGCCCATGACAATATGTATTGTTATTTTCTGACACTAGAGGGCTATTCAATTTATATTTAAATATTTGCAACGAATTACAAAGTATTACGTATAAACATTTAGCATTGTATATATACGTATATTGTAACGACCATTACTATACTTTGTATATCTATATATATATATATTATACTTTGGTTGTATAAACATCAAAGTTTTTGCAATCACAACTTTGATATCAACTACTTTAGACAAAAACGTTAATGATAATTACTAATCACTTATTAAATTAGAGATTATCCCTAATACAGATATAAAGTTTAAGCCTCGATTAAACATTATTATATCTGTTTAAACACAACGTTTAACTTAACTTCACTTCCTATTGTCCATATGCAATATCTTTTTTAGATATACCTCCACTTTATCACACATTCATAACTGTATGAATAAAGTAAAACATCTAAAAAGATGACCTATGAGGTATTCTTTATGCTGACCAGTGTACTTCAATTGGCCTAGGTCATAAACTCTTCCATATGTCTTCATAATTTATGTAGTATTTATTAATATCAAATTATTATATATTGATTTCCAGTATAAAATTTTCTGCACTCTTACCTGATGATGAATACCTATGTAATAGACTGTAACCAACTGAAGAAGTTGTTTAGCATAATATGTATCTTGAGGATTATTGGTTTTTTACATTCATTCATATGTTGCAAAAATATATGGTAGCATGGAAGTTTTAAATGTAACTGAAAAGACATTACACACAGACAAAAAGGAGGTGAAGTTTAGTCCCTATGTTTATGTTTAATTAACAAAACAAATAATATTAATCTTTAAAGTTTATGTTTGAGCTTAAGATAATACTCTAGTTCAAGAACTGATTAAAAATAATAATTATTATATTTAAATGAAATGATCGATGTCTAAACTGTGAACTCAAAATATTTGACACCTTCAAATCAAAATACAATAATTTGTATTTATAAATAGTGAACAAATGATAAAAAATATCTGTAAGAGATTGTGACTTTTTCAAAGTGAAGAGTGTTGGTTTAGCATTAAATGTATCATTGGTTTCATTTATTTTTTCAGATGTCATTATTCATATGTGTCAAGAATATTTGGTTGAGTGAAGCATGTTTGTATATATGTATGTGTGTAAAATGTGTATATACATGATCAGTTTTACCACCTTAAAATGATCATATATTATTTACCATATGAGCACTAAAGCTTAGCTTGAAGTAGCATGTGTTGAACTTTTGTACAATCCTAAACCATGTGTTTGGATTAATATTTCAATCCCAAATAATAATATATAGTCTTTATGCACCTAACAACTGTATCAATTCAAATAATATAAAATAAATCAATTACAAGTGTCTTACTCTCTTTAGAATAATTCATCATTTATCTGGATAACTCATCATCATCATCATCTATAATATCTTCCATTTTGTACATACTATTGTCTTTAACAATCACTATCTTCCAAATTATAATCCCACTTTAGATAAGGCAAGCCAAGAACTCTTCATGTTTAACTCTAAAATGGTTCATCTCTTAGTCTCATGGAAGACTTTATTTGTTTTTTTATGATAATGTTTAATTAGTCAATTGACTCAATTTTTTTATGTTGTGTACTAAAAAACTATTAAAACAATACTCAGAACAGTTGTCAATATTAAGATTTTATTAATACTATAAAGTAAAGTACTCAACACTACAGACAAATAAACAAAAATATTAACAGCAATGCTTTATCCCCACCACCCATAAAATATATTTAATTGGCAACTTATTATTATTTTAGTATAAGCTAATTGATTCATATTCTTTACTGGATGATTGATAATCTTATATTTGCATATTTGATTTATTCAATAATCTAATATTACTATGTCTTGCAGTGAATTTCAAAAATTCTGCATTACTTCTCTCTATAAAAATAAAATTACAAGAATCAGTGTCCATATTATTAATTTAGAGATAAATAAATAATCGAACGGTTTTAGTCTTTTGACATTCATATGATGATCGAAATGCCAAAACTGGGATCGAACCTTATGTTCCAAAGTCTGATACTCTATCTCTTTATTAAATTAGTTAGTTTACAAATATCATGCATGGATTGATGTAATGACACATATCTACAAGTGACATAAAATAAGACAACAATTGATTTAATTTATCTTCTTAATGTTATCAATCCAAACATATATTGATTGAATAGAGAATTTCGCAACTAATTCATTATATTAAGAAGTGTATCAAATACCAAGCATGTTTTATTATTGATTAAATATCAATATTTGTTTGCCATGTTAAACTTTTATAAAGTTAAATGTGTATATCTAAAATATATATTATTTACTGCAGATAAAATTTTGATACTTCTAAGATTTGATAATGTCGACTATATTACCCATGTCATTGCGTAGCATCTGAATTACCTTTTTCTAAAAACGTGGCTGCATTTAGACAAAATTATTATTCATTTTAGGGAAGTATTACTTCATCAATCCATGTCGACTGCTATCATTGTATACTTGCATATATAAGTGCATTTGCTCTTAACAAACTTTATAACCATTATAACATCATCTTTAAAATACCAGCTTACTATTTTAAATAATTGAATGTATTGCCAATTATTGTGGAATGTGGAGAAATTGATAATTATATTTTAAGTTTTTATTAAACTTAGAAATATTAATAATAAGATAAATCTTTTATAAAGCAGTTGTCAGTTCATTTATTACAAAAACATTAGCCCAGAATGGTGGTGATAGTTAATTGTCTTCTAATGTGCTGAGGTTTTATGCCCACACAAAGATCTGTATCATTCCAGTAAATTAGTATGTATAGTAGTTGTACTTCCCTTATTACTTGTGCATTTATATTTAAATTATTAGAGTATCTCAGATATCAACTGTATGGCTTTATATAGTGGTTAAACTCGTATTTATTGTAGGAAAAAAAAGCAAATGTCTTTAAAAAACAAACTAACTAACCTTTCTCTAGTAGTCAAGGAATGAAAAGTAGTTTATAGTAAGTAATTGTTCATTTTTTGTTGAATCTAAAACTTTTAAGCCAATACTACTTTGCAGATTAGATAAATTTTATTTAGATTGGATTAGTTTAGATTAGTTTATTATATTCCTTTTACCTTGACAAAACAAAATTATTTTATAGATAAATCATAATTTAATAGATGCTTTGGTAAACTTTATTTTTTCTACTTCATCTATTATTTAGTGTTATGTTGAATATTCATATATATATATGTCCACAGATGGCGTTCTACCAAAAACACCGATCAAAGCGTATGTTTTGTTTACATAAACGTCAGAGTAGCATTCACTATCTCTAACTATAATTCCACTTTCAGATCATGATTTCAAGCTATTTGCTATCATCAGTGAAAGACAGGAATAAAGAAACTAGATCTAAATACAAACTCTGAGCGTTTATGAAACAATTTCTATTCAGCTTGCAAGCGTGAATTTTTTAGACACGTAATGTCTTCAAACTCAGCATAGCAAACCAGATAGCTATATGGGTCTGATCTCAGTTCAGCATCACCACATAGTAGAAGCCTCTGCAATCTATATCATTGCAAGAAAGACCTCAAAGGTACATTTATGATAAACAAAAATGCAAGTTAAAAAACTTGCTAATGCTTGTATTTATGTCCACAGATGGCGTTCTACCAAAAACATACGCTTTGATCGGTGTTTTTGGTAGAACGCATCTGTGGACATAAATACAAGCACTAGCAAGTTTTTTAACTTGCATTTTTGTTTATCATATATATATATATTGTGCCAGGCATTATCAAATGGCCTTGCACAAAGTCTGTATTAAGCACAACAAATATAAAAATGTGCTAGATTAATAATGGAGGTTGAGTCTGAGCAGTAGAATACCCACACACAAATTTAAATATTGTACACATATAATAAACTCATGTATTTTTATTTTGTTTTTCTATTTTGTATATTTTTTATGATATATCACTTTATGTATTTGGCTTTTCTCTGAAAAATTCAAATAGAGAAAGGCAAACTTATTAAACAAATGAATCAAATGTTGGAACATATTAGTAAAATAAATAATTAAAGCAATTGTTCCAACATACTTGTATATTTTTCATTTTTTTTAATTACTTCTCTAAAAACAAATTTTATTCTATAAACAAAGAATGTTAATTGCTTTTAAAAATCTGACCAAAAGCAAAATGTTTGATAATGCTATAATTAAAATGTTATCTTTTTTTTTTATGAAATAGAAATTCTTTTGAATTGAATAGCTGTAATCAAGTGGTCTGAGTAATCAAGATGGAAACTAGTCATTGTATCAAACTTAAAATGTAGAATTTAATCGCAAAAATTGTAAGGAATGTTATAATCTAAATGATAAGATAAATTAAAAGGATTGGCTGATTTATACTTCTCAGAGGGCTAGTGGGAGTGATATAGTTTAGTCAGTGCTGTGAGATTCATTCTTTCTTTGGCATTCAAGTTGTTCACTACTTTGACTCCAGAGATTTTCAATCATCTAGCAACTTAGAGATAAATTTATGGACTAGACCGCTGCTGACATTTTCTAAGAAATCCATTATACAGTTCTTTTAAGAACTCTTGATTTCTTAAGAATTTAATAAACTAGTCAAGATATCAAATGAACATTTGATAAAAATTATTATCATCTACAAACAGAGGAAAATATAAAACAATCTACCAGTGAGTCCAGTAAAATGACCGTGGGGTAGACAACCAGCCGATGAACCCGTCTTTTCTCTGTTCCAAGCGCCAAGATGTGATCATGCCAGTTCCAGCGGGTCACGATGATGACAAAAGCTGGCCTGCCGATGCCGAATAAGATGAAATCCTCACCGCACAACTAGTTGAATTGAAGCCCACTCAGAACCCACTGGAGAAGATGCCGACACAAGTTTGTTTTAAGATATTTTATTAATATTGGTATAATTAACTCTGATATTTTCGGTTAAATATATTATTATTATTATTTTTTATTATTAATCATTTAAAAAAGAGAGAGTTGTCTCTCGCATATGAATATTGAATTTACGGTTATTATGGGCATAAATAATAAAGCTTTTACTTAAATCTTTTGAGTCAAATTTGCTATTTCAAATTCTAGTATTGTCAACAAAGATAAACAAGATTCTTTTTTTTTTTATTCATTTTCCTCTTGTTGTTATTCCTGAAATTTGTCATGTATATTTTATACATGTATATATATGCGTACATATGCTTATAATATTCGGTAAATACAATATCTCATGCTGAATATCTAAAAATGTATTTAACCGTATATCCTTTTTTAAGTTATTTTTTTCTGTCACTGCTGCACCTCATGATGCATGTTAGAAGGGATTGATCTATTATAGATTCCCTGTAAGCAAGTACTCTAATAACTTTATATTTAAAATAATAGTAAGTGTATAATTGTACTGCACATATATACATGTATAGGAATTTATCTATAGCAAAATGGAAATAGATACAGTACCTTATGGTGAGTATGATATAGTATCTGAGCCAATGCAACCTATTGACTTGTTGAAAATATGAAATTAGTGAAATATTTCATAGTACAAATATATGCATAGTTTTTATTATTATATTTGCTATCAATAAAAAGGTTTTAAAGTTATCAATAAAAGCATATGCCTGTATGACCGAAAATCTCATATCTGTATATCAAATCACACAAAGTAAAATTTATTTCTACTTGGGTAAAAGGAGCTCAGACCCCTTCCATTACTTATAAACATTGTAAATAGCTTTAGGGATTTCTTATTTTTCTTATTTAAAATTGTATTTTGTCTATTTCAATGTCTCGAATATATATATATATAAATTTTATCATTCATAAAATATATATATCAAACAAAATATAATACAAACATATTTAATAATTTTTTAAATATTTTTATTAATTATTTATTTTTTAAAAAAAATATATGGGTTTGTGATCATTAATTATTTAGTATTTTTTTTATTATATTATCATTAGTATGAAATGGTGGTGGGTATTTGGGATTAAATAAATATTTAATCATAATATTAAACTTTTTTTTTCCATATTATTATTTATATTGATAAAAATATATTCTTTCCTTATCAACCACGTACCTGTAATAATCATTTAACTTATCCATTTGAAGATCCTAGACGTAGAGTGACTTGAGCTATCCACAAGGGATATTGCTCTACCGGGGTGTTAAACCTTATTCTTATGCTCCGCTGAACATATGGTATTGCACATCTTTCTAGGAGGGTGAAAAATTCATTTTTTGATTCTTTTCTAGAAGTGGTGCACAAAAGTCTATTTTGTAAATAGATTTTTCAAAGGTGTGTACTTGCCATTGTTCTAAATATTCGGGCATTCAAATAAGATATCAACAAAGGGTGTTTTTTAACTGGAAGAGTCCTGTCAATCCATTCTTTCTATCAGTTTATCTGGAAGTACTAATATATATGAGTACAGACAATCGGCTAAATTGATATCCATTTCTTTACCTGTTAAATCTTGGTCACTTCATGCTCAGTGCAAGATTAGGAAAAGAATTCCGCAGGGAGTATGGTCCAGTACAGTAAAACTAGTGCCCAATGTGGGGTGCCAATTATAACAATTCGGAGAAGTGACTTAATGTAATATGCTCTACAAGGGCGCCATCTAGGCATTTGAACCTAGAAAAAATTATATAGTAGGCAGATACGTAAATTAAAAAAAAAATTATATTGGTTGATTCCGGTCATTAGCCCATTGTCACTAGCTCAGTGGAATAGCAGAGATTTATATTTATAAAAACTTCTTATCTAAGAATATGTAAAAAAAGAATAAAATAAGCCACTGCCAGTAATTAACACACAAACATTTATTTACGCACATATAAATTTTGAATCATTTTAAATTTTGAGGAATAACATTATTTTAGATTTTAATATAACTTTTAATTTAAATTATTATTTTAAACTTTTAAATCATCTACACAGATGAAATTTATATTTATTTTAAGATTGTCGCACGTATGAATAAACTACATAGATTTGCATTTGAAAAGAAAATATTCTATACCTTATTTAACCTTAGGCCAAAAGTTCGCAGTCATACCAGCGTCAATCCATCTGATACATTGATGTATTCAATGTAGCATGAAAATACAACAGCACAATATACTATACTGTCAGGAATGGACATCTGAACAGTATAGTTAGAGAAGACCTTGACTCTTGTCCAATACAGGAATGTTACATCTGTATGGCAAGAAGAACAATAAAATAAAAACTCCATAGGAAGGGACCATGGTCCTTTTTGCCAACTTACAATCCCATCCATAGGCAAAAGGGTTCTGTAAGGCGTATACAGCGATTCTGCCCATAGTGAACCTCATACTACGTCTACTAATTACACCAATATATCCAATCCATTGACCTAATTCAACTACGAAATGAATAACCTAAGATTACCCTCCCTTAATATAACTTTAAAAATCTATATAGTCATTCATGCCCGACTTAAATTTAACATTTATTTAAATTTGCACAGATGTATTTATAGAAGTTTGTTTTTTCATGTTGAGCATAGATCGACTACACAGATTACGTGCTCAAAAACATTTCAAAATAAACATAAATGATCAAAATATAAAATCTTATGATGAATGCCATTGGGTGTCTTGTGAATTCCCTCATGCCATTACATTAATGACTTTATATTTTGATCATTTATGTTTATTTTGAAATGTTTTTGAGTGCGTAATCTGTGTAGTCGATCTATGCTCAACATGAAAAAACAAACTTCTATAAATCCATCTGTGCGAATTTAAATAAATGTTAAATTTAAGTCGGGCGTGAATGGCTATATAGATTTGTAAAGTTATATTAAGGGAGGGTAATCTTAGGTTATTCATTTCGTAGTTGAATTAGGTCAATGGATTGGATATATTGGTGTAATTAGTAGATGTAGTATGAGGTTCACTACAGGCAGAATTGCTGTATATGCTGCACAAAACTCTTTTGCCTATGGATGGTGTCCCTTCCTATGGAGTTTTTATTTTATTGTTCTTCTTGCCATACAGATGTAACATTCCTGTTTTGGACAAGAGTCAATGTCTTCTCTAACTATACTGTTTAGATGTCCATTCTTGACAGTATAGTATATTGTGCTGTTGTATATTCATGCTACATTGAATACATCAATGTATCAGATAGATTGACACCGGTTTGACTGCGAACTTTTGGCCTAAGGTTAAATAAGGTATAGAATATTTTCTTTTCAAATGCAAATCTATGTAGTTTATTCATACGTGACAATCTTAAAATAAATATAAATTTCATCTGTGTAGATGATTTAAAAGTTTAAAATAATAATTTAAATTAAAAGTTATATTAAAATCTAAAATAATGTTATTCCTCAAAACTTAAAATGATTCAAAATTTATATGTGCATAAATAAATGTTTGTGTGTTAATTACTGGCAGTATCTTATTTTATTCTTTTTTTATATATTCTTAGATAAGAATTTATTATAAATATAAATCTCTGCTATTCCACTGACCTAGTGACAATGGGCTAACGACCGGAATCAACCAATATAATTTTTTTTTAAACTTACGTATCTGCCTACTATATAATTTTTCTAGATTCAAATGCCTAGATGGCGCCCTTGTAGTGCAGATTACATTAAGTCGCTTTTCCGGATCGTTATAATATATATATATATTCCAGCTACAGTTAAAAATGGGTTCCTTGTCTTCTATTATGTAGGTAGATATTATGAGACATTAATTAAATTTAATAAGAACAGTGAATTGAAAAGATTATCATATTCCACATAAACACACCAATACATGCGCACACACAATATATATATATGTTTATGTATAGTGCATACTCAGAAAAATGACTTAAAAATATAACCTTAAATTGTTATTATAACTTGTCAATATTTAACTATTGATTATTTACTAATTAGTATTTTCATTTAATTTTTAGTGGCCAACAAATGGATTCATGAACACCATCAAGAATTTAAAAGGCCCTGTGGTTTAAGTATAAAAGATATTTATTAATAAACTGAAACAGATCTTTTACTAATGTGATTATTAAAACAATGCTTTTTTTTTAAAAAAAAAAGACTTTTGTCTTTTTTTATCATACATATCATGTAATATCACCATCATTGTAAATAATGAATGTGTATTATTTTAGCCATTTTAATATTTACTGTATTTAAAAATTTATTGCAAGCTATAACAATTAACAATGACTAGAAAAAAAATGGCGATCTAAAATTAAATGATATATATTAATATTTATTATATAATAGCATATTTGTGAAGAAACTTATTTTTGGGAATATAAATTGTGAAATATAAACCATTATTTACATTTATATGGTGATATGATAGAATAAAGTAAATAATTTTTAAAAATAAATTTATGTTTTACATCTATATATGATTTAGCTGTGATAGAAAATTTTTACTTGAAGATTATGGCTGCATTCAAATTTTTTTCATTAAAAATTAATTCAAAAGTTTAAATTGACCATCAACAACTGTTTACTAAAAACATTTTTTTAAAGACTTAGTTTTCTAATATTATGTTCTGCTGGCTTTATTTAATCTTATTACTTTAGCATATTTGACATTTAGACAGTGACCAAGTTAAAACATTCAGAGCATAAACCCATAAAAATCAAAATGAATCTAGTGATAGGAATCTGTTGTGGTGCTTTGATTGATTGTAATGATTAGATATCATTTAATATACCAAATATTTAATTCTGACTATAGAATCTAATGTCAGCAACTATCAATGATCCAATGGAAAAAATAAAACACTGTAAATAATATCAGTTGAAGAGAAAACAACATTTCTATCCTTACAAAACAAAGTCTTTTGCTGACATTGTAATAAGAAAAAAATAAATTTGCATTTAATTTGCTTATACATTTATTATTTACCGATTGTAAATTTAATAAAAATTTGTATCTTAATAAGAATTTAATGTTTATGTTTATCATACAGAACCTTTATTGATGTTTTACTTTATGTCTAGAAAACTATATTTAACATAAAACAATATTTATCAAAATAAAACATATGCAAGACTAAAAATAGTTCATCATCATATAATAATGTTAATTTATTTTGAACTAATTAATTTATAAAAGTGAAATAAACAATGGTGCTATTTTTTATCTATTAGCAAGCCAAATCAATGAAATTTTGTTTTTCAGGTTCATTGGTTGTAAATACATTGAGTGAGTATATTTACATTTTCTTCAATTTTTTTAGAGATCATGTTCAACAATTAATATAGATATCTCATTTTAAAATTTGAAGTTCTTGGAATTCAAATTTTATTCAGAGTGACTTGAGGTCAACATGGGCATAACAACAATATTGGCATCAGCATGGGATTTGGGTATTCTATCATCAGATTTTCAATGGTATGGATGGCTGAAGAGTTGGAGGTTGGAGTAGATTCAAGCCTGTTCATTAAAGTATAAAGATTTGCTGTCTTAATATAAACTGAGCACTGATTATATATATGTGTGAGAGATGGTAATCTGGACCAATTGATGATTGCTGGTTCAGAACAAAATATATGTATTGATTATTTATTTTTTCTACATGTGTGTGGTCATGTGTATTGGCAGTATGAGATACTGTGGATAGTTGAAGGTTGCTTGAAAGTCTGAGATCAAATCCCCTATATTTACAATTATGTTCCATGTATAAGAATGCCTGCATTTCAAATCTTCAACAAAAATAAATAACTTCTATCAGATTTCTTAAAAGCAGCTAGTAAAAAATGATGATACTTAAATACAAATATTAATTTAGATGAAATAATAATGGACAAAATTATTTGTAGATGGGGTTCTTTTGTTACAAGTTATTAATATTTAAAAAAAATTATGCATATATGTTTAAAAGAAATATTTGCAATGAATATGTTTTATCAGTTCTTTTAAACTGAGACGTATGAATATAATAGAAAAACTATACAGAGATTTCAGATCAACAAAGTATAGTGAGTTATAGGTTGGGAATAAATAAGGTGAATAAAAAGTAAAATATCTGAATGAAGAATAAGCAAGTATAATTGACATTATTGAAAAAACTAAAAAGCTGAATTGAAGTTAGGTAGACATATTGTTTGAAGAGACTAATACATGGATATAATAAGTCTTAAACTGGATTTAAAAGAGTGCAAAAGACTTAGAAAGAATCCACATCTGAGATAGATTGATGAGATAAGGATTTTTCTTAATTGATGTAAAAAGCTAAAACATATGGCCCAGAAAACTGGATTAAAATTGGAGATATTTCGATCCTACATTAGATCAATAATGGTTGAAAATAATTAGTAATAATTTATATCTCAGAAAAAAAGGTAGATAATATTCGTGAAACGGTTCATTCTCAAAGTCTAAGATTAATGAGGGATTATTTATTGGTGAAATATAAACATGATAAAATACTTTTCATGTTTGAAAAAAAAACATTATAATGTTGAAAAAGATTAAGCAATATAATGATATATAAAATAATAAAAAAGCAACAGTAATAAAAAAGATCAATGATATTATATTGCTTCAAAAATACATTAAAACACAAGTTTGTGTATTTATGCATTATTATTTATTACACTAAAACTATCTCAATATTCCATTATAGAAAACTAATAAAACAAAATCAAATATAATATTGTTTTGATACTAGGAGAATGATAAATAACCTGAGACAAATGAAGTTGTAACTTCTAGCTTTGAACAGTAAAGGTAACTATTATATTTCATCATGAAACAACTTGGGTAAATTATGAGTTAAGAAAAAATGTATCAATATTAATATTTTACTAATTCAGTAAGATGTAATAAATAAATATTATTTTAAAAATAACGAAGTTTTAATAATAATTCTACATATCATACGTTGTATTTTTAAATATAAGTATTATTTATATACTTGGAATTTAGATAATGATCTGAACCAACTGATAAGTGCTGGTTCAGTACAAAGTATGTATATTGGAGATCATTTGTCTTTTTCACATGTATATGGTCATGTTTATCAGTTGTATGAGTTAGAGTGGATAGCTGAAGGGGGCTTGAAAGTCTGTGTTCAAATCACCTATAATTATCCCATATGTTGTTCAAAAAACTAATAAAGATAATGATGAAAAACTGAAAATCATGTAAATGGGATGATGGAAGATTATATTAGTAATTTGGGTAATAAAAATGAGAGGCTTTTACTTTTATTAAAAAATGGTACAGATAATTTTGAGAAATATGTTTTTAAACCTTTTTAATTTTGTTTTGGATATTACCATCATCATCAACCATTATCAATCCACTGCAAGATGGATGTCTCTCCAAGTTCAATCCATCGTATCTGATTTTTAGCTTCTCTTCTCCACATCACCCTTGTACACTTTCTTATTTCATCCATCCATCTCACATATGGTCTCTTTCTGGGTCTTTTACAATCTCTTGGAATCCAGTTTAAGATTTCAATTATCCATCTATTATCATTTCTTCTAGCAATATGTCCAACCCAACTACACCTCAGCCTTTTATTTTTTTCAATGAGGCCAGTAACATCTGTTTGTTCTCTTACCCATACATTGCATTTTCGATCTCTTCTTGTTACTCCCAACATGCATATCTCCATATTTCTTTGAGTGGTCTGAAGTCTTTGTATTGGTCTTCTATTAAGTGTCCAAGTCTCAGATCTATTGGTTAACAGCTTGCATTTGGGTGGTACTACTGTATGGAGAGTTTGCCACTATTTGCTCCAGTATGTATAATCATATGAAATGGTGATCACGTGATGTTTAGCACTTTTAAATATCTAAATAATAACAATTGTATACAGCACTATAGTAAAATTATTTATTTACCTTTTTTTAAAAAAAGCTAAGTTAATTCATATAAATAGAATACAAATATTGATCAACAGATTTAAATACTAAAACATTTTCTATTTTTATTAATTATAAACATATATGCTGTACAAAAGTTTTATAAAATATATATGTTAAATGTTAGCACATTTAAATAATTGGATTGGATCTACTAGTGAGTTATGTAAATTTCAATCAAGTATAAAATGACAGAATATCAATGATACAATCTTTTTTTTTTTTACCATTGTTGGTATTAAGCTTAGTTCATTTATGTTGTTCTAAATTAGAGAGTGAAAATATCTATTACTTTAATTTATGTACAAAATCAAGGCAGAACGCCAGTTTTAACAGCGTTCAAATATCAAACGAAGTATCCATTTTAATAAATGTAACAATAAATATTCGTAACTTTACTACCAACAAAGCTAAAAGGAAAATGACATCATTGGTATCATTTTATCTTTTCATAGTTTATTGATGTTTATTTAGCTCACTGTGAGATCCAGTTACTCCCATTCAAATGACATACGGATAAGTTATGAATATTTATTGCTATTTATATAAGTAAGAATGCATGTTTTAAATGTTTTATTTGGCAGATTTATTTATAATCATGTTCATAAATATTAAACATATGATCTATTACATACTAATTATAATATCTGATATAGTATATTGGAGCAAAATACGGCAGATGAAAAAGTTCCACTGTATCTAAGATATTTCACGAGTAAAAGAGGAATTAAATTTGATTAACACTATCTGATTATAGATAGACAGCTTCCATATTTCTTCATTTTTTTTTATTTCATAAATAATTTCATATAAATAAAAATATAATAAAAGACAAATAACTCCCCAAGATGCATTTTGTGTTGAACCAGCACTCATCAGTTGGGCCAGGTTATCATCTCTCATATATATCTTTATTATATGAAGAATATTTATGTAGAGCAAATTGTCTCATTTTTAGTTTCAAGTGTCAATTTACTCCTCTCCCAACTTTTATGTTATCAACTTTTTGATAAACATGTAATGATTATTATTAATCATTTATTAAACTAGAGATTTTCTCTAGCACAAATTTAAACTTTAATCCAAGTTAAGTCTAATAATAATAAGAATATTAATCTTGAATGAAATTTAAGGTTTATATCTGGCCTACAAATGATAATTTCTAGACTAAATAAACCTTAGAAATAATCATTAATATGTTTACATCCAGAGGATGTGTGAAATATGAGGGTACAAGAAATTTGGCATCTGTAAAGCAAACTGTAATTTGGTATAATTTTTTTAACAATAATATCATTGTCTTGTTTTGTTTAATACCAATAAATCATTTGTTAAAAGAGTTTTATCACATCCATTTCTAAAGCCAATGGTCACCGAATGTATAGCTATGCTGAAAGTATAGGGAGAGACTTCTTTCCCTCAGTAAGGACTACAACATTCCTTTTGTATAGTATTTGTTTGATGAGATGTAAACTGACATTTGACCAATCATTAGATAACCCTACTAATTTTAAAAAAAAATTATCATGAAAATTAAACAGAGAGATAAGACCCTGGCTCCTCCCGATATTCATGCAGCAAAATGGAGCTTTTTTTATATTACCCACTAGCTGCTAACCTCGGACAAAGAACTCTTTCCTGACTGTTACTTCATCTTGCTTATATGATCAAACCTTATATTAATCACTATTATATATCACTTTTGTAACCACTAGTCTCAATCACTATTATGATTCACTTTTGCAACCAGTAGTCTCAATTAAGTTTTTCATATTTAAAAAAAGAGCTTAATAATTTAATTTTTAGAAATTTATAACAAAATAATTTAATTTTTTTTAATAGCACATTTTCATTGTTGCAAAATTTGAAGAATTGTTAAGCCTGAGTGCTTATTCAAATCAAGTGAATTGAGAATTATATAATAATTTTTTGTCAAAAAAATACTTAACATTTTTTGTTATGCTTGATCCCCAGTGTGCTTTGTGCAAGACTGATGATGAAACACTTCATCATTTGTTTTACTCCTGTACCTTTCTTGGACCACTCAGGTCCCTAATTGTAAATAGCATGTCATCTGAAAATAGTGATGTATTATCCATCAAGAGAGCTATTGGCAATGGATATCATCAGACTAGCCATCTTTATAGTGTTTGCTGTTTGGCTGACAAGGTTCAAACTCCTCTTCACTCAGTCAAACCTCAGTGGCTGTCAAGTCTATACTAAAGAGATAAATAAAATCAAGGTCAGAGATAGACTTTTGGCTCCTCATAAGCTACATCAGGAGACAGGGCACAAATGCCCCTTCCTAGACAAATGAGTGAATACTCGTGCCTTCCCTTTAGTCTTTAATATTATGTACAAGATCATATACATTTCTGTATCATTATGTCTATGCTAGTCTAATTAGTATCAATGTAAACTCATGAATAAAGTTTTCTTTTAATAATAAAAAAAATAAATTAAAAAAAAGATTAAATCTGTGTATGATGCTGCTTTTAATTGATTTCAAATGTGCACTGGTATTTCATCCAGTCCTGAAGGGAAGATGAGATTTAACATTTTAAAATAAACCTTAGTTACACAAATTTGAGTGACTTTCATTACTTAGCTAACAACAAATCTGATACGACCAAAACAATATTAATACAATGCTGATATTAATGGCAAACGTCCACAAACATGGTTTTACACTTGATCCAGTTTAGAGCTAGTTCTGTAATAACATCATTTCTGGACACTGAAGACTTTTCTCCAATTATAACTTGGAGTTATACAGTTATGTCTATTGTTTACATGCATGCACACACACATTATTTAGGCTTACATTTTTCGAATAAATATTTTATCAAATCGTAAAATCAAAGCAGCATTATAAAAGATGGAAAATAAATCAGATTTTTAGTAACATTACTTTGATTACAATTTATTAAAATATTAATTGCATAAATGTAGGGGTATGTGGCTATATGTATTGTAATTTACATGTTTTACCAGTTAGTGGTTGAATATTTTAATTAATACATATATATACACATAAGTGTATACTTGAACACTACAATTTTATGTTAGATGTGTACTTGAAGACTATTTTATATTTTCAGACTTCCAATAAATAAATAGAATTATAGGAAAAAAGGCAAATAATTTTCAAAATGCATTTTTGTCGGTCTCTGATCTTTTCCTTTGCCCCACGTCACAAATACTTTTAAATATATTTTCTTTATTATTCAGTAATATGAAAATGCATTGATTGTACTTATTTTTATTCCTGGTATAATGTATATGTATAGTAATCTTCATCCTTTTTTTTATTTCTTGTTTAAATGATGAATCTAGGATCTTTTCAGCCCTTTGGAAATGATTTGTTAGACATTTTGATTATCCTGGTGTAATGATATTTTCTTTGCAAATAGAAAAAAAGATATTGTATTAGTCTAAGTGTGGTTTTAAAAAAAAATACAAATTATAGTATTGGATTATATAGGGGGAAATGGTATAAAATTATATTAGAATTTAAGTCAAAGCAGTTAAGTTTAGATTAGATAAAATTGTAACAATTTTAAAAGGAATAAAGTTTACACAATTACTACAACCAATATTACATAGAGTTTGATATTTACTGATATTTACAAATATCTGATAAATCGCCCCTTAATATTGTAGCTTATGAATTGTCTTTCATCGGTATTGTTTTAAATCTACAAGATTCAAAACTAGCAACTTCACTGCAATATTCTATTTACAAGTGCTATAGTTCTCATAAAATATCTTTAGATAAATATAGTAAAATTTATTAAAAAACATTAATAGGTTGGAGATTATTATATTATTTTAAGTCAGATATAAGCTTTAATATAATATATGTTTTTTAAATAGAATTCCTTTTATTATTTTTGAAATGTGATAAATAAAATAATAGCTTTAAAGTATATTTAAAATATTCATATATAAAAAAAATGGTTCTTAGAAAACATTAATATATTTATCTAACATAACAATCATTGATTACTTAAAAAAACTGTAGCACTTGCAAGTTGAATAGTAAAACATTTACATATCTGTCTGTCAGTCCGTCTGTGCGTCCGTCCATCCATCCATCCATTCAGTCTATCTATCTATCTATCTATCTATCTATCTATCTATCTATCTATCTATCTATCTATCTATCTATCTATCTATCTATCTATCTATCTATCTACCTACCTGTCTGTCTCTATCTATCTATCTATCTATCTATCTATCTATCTATCTATCTATCTATCTATCTATCTATCTATCTATCTATCTATCTATCTATCTATCTATCTATCTATCAATCAATCAATCAATCTATCTATCTATCTATCTATCTATCTATCTATCTATCTATCTATCTATCTATCTATCTATCTATCTATCTATCTATCTATCTATCTATCTATCTATCTATCTATCTATCTATCTATCTATCTATCTATCTATCTATCTATCTATCTATCTATCTATCTATCTATCTATCTATCTATCTATCTATCTATCTATCTATCTATCTATCTATCTATCTATCTATCTATCTATCTATCTATCTATCTATCTATCTATCTATCTATCTATCTATCTATCTATCTATCTATCTATCTATCTATCTATCTATCTATCTATCTATCTATCTATCTATCTATCTATCTATCTATCTATCTATCTATCTATCTATCTATCTATCTATCTATCTATCTATCTATCTATCTATCTATCTATCTATCTATCTATCTATCTATCTATCTATCTATCTATCTATCTATCTATCTATCTATCTATCTATCTATCTATCTATCTATCTATCTATCTATCTGTCTATCACACGTCTATCTATCTATCTATCTATCTATCTATCTATCTATCTATCTATCTATCTATCTATCTATCTATCTATCTATCTATCTATCTATCTATCTATCTATCTATCTATCTATCTATCTATCTATCTATCTATCTATCTATCTATCTATCTATCTATCTATCTATCTATCTATCTATCTATCTATCTATCTATCTATCTATCTATCTATCTATCTATCTATCTATCTATCTATCTATCTATCTATCTATCTATCTATCTATCTATCTATCTATCTATCTATCTATCTATCTATCTATCTATCATCTATCTATCTATCTATCTATCTATCTATCTATCTATCTATCTATCTATCTATCTATCTATCTATCTATCTATCTATCTATCTATCTATCTATCTGTCTGTCTATCTATCTATCTATCTATCTATCTATCTATCTATCTATCTATCTATCTATCTATCTATCTATCTATCTATCTATCTATCTATCTATCTATCTATCTATCTATCAATCAATCAATCAATCAATCAATCAATCAATCAGTCAATCATATTTTTTATTTGCGCAAATCAATCTCCAGTATAGTTAAAACTCACATTGCTAACCGTCAACTGTACTTCAAAAAATAAATTAAACTTTCACAAGTCAAATAACTGAAATATCTTTCAAAATAAATATAGAAATATATTGTAGTAATAACAAAACTTATATTTTATAAATATAAAATAACATTTTTGGTTAAATTACTTACTAGTTTTTTAGTTTGCGTTTTAGAAATTAACTTATAATAAACAAATACATTTAGAACTACAAAGATAACTTCGTGATTGCATCAAATAGGTGTAACTAAATTAGACGCACGCAAGCCCACATATATCAATATTTGTTTATATTTTTTTATGTGCTCGTTTTTAGCCCATAATTCATGATAATTGGCTTATTTATTATTTATTTTAACTTATGGCATTTTTAAAATGTAATGAACTGATTTTATCTAAAGAATTGTTAACAAAAATTTTTCAAAATCACAAAATTAGAGATATAATAAAAATAGTTACTTTTATTTTTTTAATTTAACGTGAATTAAAAAATGTGTTTTATTATAATTATAAATTCACTATTGTAACATTCAAATATATTCTTTAAACGACATTAAAATTATAGTGGTTTTAAACAAATCTAAAGTTATTTATTCTTTTCAAATTTTTAAAAATTTAAATTGGAAAAAAAAAAGTTTGCTTGACTCAATTAATTCCAGGATAAATAACGTAAACATTTAATATGAATCTTGAACGGAAAACAATATTGCATTTTTGTATTCTTTATAATTTAATCCTTCTAACAAAAAGTTCAAAAGACGATTCTTTTGCTGCCATAGAAGATTTAAAGTTGGTTTTAAGAACTGAGCAAGAACTTATTAATTTTCTTAACATATATTTTGAATTTGAAATAAAGACACCGGAACTGGAAAAGTAAGTAATTTACATATAGTTACAATTTAGTCAAGGCTTGAGAAAATTATTTAATATAATAGACATTTTGTATATGTAAAAAAAATGTAGTTTGGATAATATTATATATATATAAATAAATTAAAGCGCATTGTGGGTGTGTGTCTGTATTTGTTATAAGTATATTTTATTGGCCGACATTTTTGTTTGGATATCGCCTTCCATTGCATGCCAATAAGAGTGAATCAGTAGTTTCTACTTAAAACGATAATAACAAAAAATAGACTGCAAGATAATTAGTGACGAAATTTAATTATTGAATTAATTTTTTCAATGCAAAATTAGAAACCTGATTGAAGAAAAACCTGGTTATAAACAATGAGTTTGGAAATTTTGTTCCAGATAAATGTGCCTTATAACGTTTTTTTACATAAAAGAAAGATTTGCTGTTTCATTAGGCTTTATTGTTTGATTTTTTTAAAGGATTTCAATGGCTTCTTATTGTTCTCATGATATGCATGTTTACCTCTGATCAAGATTTTTCCTTTTGGTAAAATTTATATCATTACCACTATTTAAACATCCTGAATGAATGACTTTGCTAAGTCGGTTGACTAGGTTATCATTTTTGAGAATTAATGTGATGATTATTTAAATTGTCTAAAAGGTCTTTAAGTTGCACAATATAGTTTTTAAACCATATTTGCTTTAAAAAGAATCTAATCCACAGACATTGGTAAAATCTTCCATATTTTTTAATTGTTATACCTCCATACTTCCCCATTCTTTTTAAATCCATATAAATAAAAATACAATAAAAGGCAAATGGGGCTATTTGTCTTTTATTGTATCTTTATTTATATGAATTTAAAAAGAAGGCGGAAGTATGGAGTGTTTACTATAACTATAATGATATTACACATGGGAAAGAGAAAGATGAATAACTCTCTGTGTGTAAAATTAAAATAAATCAGATATATTAATCTTTAACCGAGGTTTAAAGTTTATATCTATGCTAGAGATAATCTCTAGCCCCTATAATGATTAGTAATAATCATTATTGTATTTATGTGAGATGATGGTGTCAAAGTTGTGAGTTTGACAATGATAAATGAAAATGTAACAATTTTTTAATTGATGACAATAAGGAATTAATTTTTATGATTTGTTACATTTATGTAAAAAAATAAAAGTTGTACTTGCAGTAGTCTTTCCTTTTTCAAAAGTATTTAGAATACAGTATATAAACTTGGTTAGAATTTTGACATTGCATTCATCTGATATCAAGACACCAGATATAAAATTTACGTTTTTTTAGAATTTTATCTAAAAAGAGAAAGATTATTATGAAAATTATCTTTGCTCCAAAAAGAAATTAAGAAGTTTGAGCGCTAGACCTGGAGCACTAGAATCGGATCTCCAATCAAAAGGTCACAAGTTGATCAAAAGTTGGACGTTCTGCCAACTGCAACAGAGAATATTGAGAATGGTCATGAAATTTTAAAAACAAAAACATTAAAAGAGCAAGTTGATTTTCATTTTCAGTTTTCATGGTAAAAATTATTATGCAAGTGAGGTTATTGACAAAAGAAAAATGTCATATTTTTCCACTATAATGCTGTATGATATGGAAAAGGTATTAAGAATCTTTTGATATAAAGTAAATTGTAGTTGAATTGCTTTCTAATTTCAAAGCTTGGTTTCATTAATAGATTGGCAAAAATATTGAAATCTGATGAGTTGAAGAGCAGATATATATATAAAAAGATATTAGAGAGATAATGTTTATTAAAGAGAATCACATGATATCTTCAGCAAAATATTATCTCTTTAATACTTTAGCATTGGTTAACTATGTTGACAGATTTTCAGGACTAAATTTCATTTAAAAAAATTATTCATAAAAAAAAATAAAAATTCAATGTAGAATTGGTGTGTTCAGGTGTATCAGTATTATGAGATAGTGTGGAGAGTGGTGGGTCATGTAAAAGTCTGTGTTCATACCCTGTCTATTACATATATAGACACAGGTATATATAAGCCTGTATATTTCAGCTATTACATATTAGAGATGTCTGCCTATCCCTTGTATATGTATTTAATGGATTATGTCCTGTACATGAGGGGTCAGATTGACCTTAGGTCAACATGGGTGTGACAATAATCTCAGCCTCAGGGTGGCCTTTGAGCGTTTCATCATCAGATTTTCAATTGGATGGACAGTTGAAGAGTTGGAGTGTGGAGTAGATTGAAGCCTATCCATTAAAGTAGGAGGATTTGCTATCTTAATATATATCTGAGCACGTGTAGCATATATGTGTAGAGATGGTAATCTGGACCAACTGATGATTGCTGGTTTAGCATGAAATACGTATATTGGTGATTATTTATCTTTTCGACATATGTGTGTTCAGGTGTATCAGTGTTATGAGATAGTGTGGAAAGTGGTGGGTCATGTAAAAGTCTGTGCTCATACCCTGTCTATTACATATATAGACACAGGTATATATAAGCCTGTGTATTTCAGCTATTACTATATATTACAGCATGTAAATATTTGTTATATGGTAAAAAACAAACAAACTGAAAATTGAGTTTTTTAAATTTATTTATTATCCTTCTTTATACAAATGATTGGTTCTTAACTTGCATTTTTTGATATATTTGTTTCCAAACACATGCTATTATTCTAACATTATCTGTTTTTAATAAATTATTATCATCAACCATTATCAATCCACTGCAGGATGAAGGTCTCTCCAAGTTCAATCCATCTTCTCTGATCTTTATCTTCTCTTCTCCACATCACCCCTGCACTCTTACTAATTTTATCCATCCATCTCACATGTGGTCTCTTTCTGGGTCTTTTACAATCTCTTGGAATCCAGTTTGATTTTAATTGTTCATCTATTACCATCCATTCTAGCAATATGTCCAGCCCAACTCCACTTCAGTCTTTTAATTTTTTCAATGAGGTCAGTAGCACCTGTTTGTTCTCTTACTCATATATTGCATTTTCAATCTCTTCTTACTCCCAACATGCATCTCTCCATATTTTGAGTGGTCTGAAGTCTCTGTATTCCTCTTCTATTAAGTGTCCAACTCTCAAATCTATAAGTAAGAACTGGTAAAACACATTATTAAAAACCTTTTTTTCAAACACATAGGCATATTCCCTTTTAGTATCAAGTTATTTCTACCAAAAGCACTCCAACCTCTATGCTTAATTTAATCCATTATGTTTCCATCTGTATTAATAATCTGACCAAGGTACTTGTAACTGTTAACTTCTTCTAACTCATCATAATCAATCTTTATTTTCATATTTTGAGAAAATCCATTAAACATTACTTTAGTCTTTTTAACATTTATCTTTAGTCCTACTTTTATCTGATAACTCCTGCAACATTTTCTGCAGCTCTAAAGCATTATTTGCAAAAACATCTACATCATCTGCAAAATCTAAATGACTTAAATAATCTCCATTTACTTTCGCTCCTATAGCTTCCCATTTTAATTCACAAAATACTTCTTGCAGCACTGCTGTAAAAATTTTGGAGATATGGAGTCACCCTGTCTTACATCCTTCTCAATGTTGACTTTCCCAGTATCATTATCTAATCTAATTGTTGCTGTTGCATTTTTATAAATATTCTTTAAAATATGACATGATTCTGGATCTATATTTTGATGATTCAATGCTTTAATCACTGAAGAAATGTTTATAGAATCAAATGTTTTCATAATTTACAAATCCAAAGCATAGTGGCAACTCATATTCATTTGTTCTTTCTATAACTTCTCTCAATACCTAGATATGTTTTAATGTATTAAAACATTTTTAAATCCTACTCGCTCTTTTGGTTGGTGGAAATTCAATGTTCTCTGTAGACGAGTTGTAATTATCGTGGTAAAATTTTTGTATAAAACTGATAAAAGGCTGATAGATCTATAATTTCTAATATCTTCTTTATCACCTTTTTTAAATATTAATATTAGTACAGCATTTTCCCAATCATCTGATACATCTTTATCATTTAAACATTTGGTATATAACTTTGCTAAAAAAATTTCTATTTCTTCACCTGCTTTTTTTATATATCAATTATAATTCCATCATTACCTGGAGCCTTACCTTTCTTCATAAATTTAATTGCATGTCTCACTTCTTCATTTAAAATTCAGAGTAATTCAAAAGATATAATATATATAGGAAGTACTTGTTCTTTATTACTATATAATTCTTGATAGAAGTCTTCTACACATTTCTTGAAGTCATCTCTCTTTTTAGTAATAATTCCAAATTTTTTTTTATTGCAGATATAAATTTCCTACCAATACAAAAATGCTGTTTTACACTCTTGAGTCTTTTATTCTCTTCTATAGTTTTCTTTGCTAGTTCACAGCAATACAACTATATACATTATTAAATAATTGAAAAATTCATATCAATGTTTTTCAAGGATGTTTTTACTTCTTGAGATTTTTTTCTGAAAAATATATTAGTTTTATCATGATAACTTTACAATAAAAAACACAGTGTTAAAAATATAATTAAAGTTATCCATTGTATTTAAAAAACATTTTTTTAAAAAAAAGACATGTGTAATTAAGGTTATTTTCTTTACATAAAAGAAATAATAAAAAAAAACCCAGTCAATCCTAAAGCATTATACTATTGAATATGTTCTTCAAAACGCTTAAAATGAGAAACATTTTATAGAAATTCAAATATTCAGTTTTCTCAAAACTCAAGGTCTATAACATCTTTTGTGGGATTTGTAAAGCTTTCTAGAAAAGCATAAGAAATTATTAATGTAACAGGAAAAATGACCATGTCAATACCAGTGGCAAAGAATCTTTACCATGAGATTTCATTTAATATATTTCAGATACAAGTCACGAACAAATTTCTCCAACATTAAAATTTTGTCCAGAGATATTAAAATTATATCAATATGAACAATTTCATAAAGTATATTGATCAGAAATAAAAGTCTATAAGTTTGTGATCTACCATCAATATCTCATATTTTAATTTGACTTTTAAATTTTGGAATTGAATAAATAATAAATATATAACTTAATAAACTTTACTTTTTTCCTTATTATGTTGTAATTCAATAAATAGGAGTAGTTCACTAAAAACGAAAGATTATCAATATTAAAAAAATCAACAACTACAGCTTAGCTACGCTTTTGACTTGGGAGGCCATATTCTGACTGCATTTTATGCTATAAATATGATCTGCCCGATAGAAAGTAGAGCTCTGTAGCTTTTTATTTTTATATTGTTAATGTTTACTTTTAGTGAACTGTTTCTATTTATCGAATAAATACATAAATCACACGATCGGTGATCTATAGTCTAGTTTGTGTTACCAGTGCTTCCAATAGTAGTTACTGAATTACCACTACGCAGTAAATAGAAGGTGGGATGTGATATAGTCATTATTTTTATATTTACAATGAGAGCAAATAGTGACAATTTCAAAACAGTGTTTATATCTTTATCAAGCATTGGTAGCCGAGAGGTCAGTGCAGCAAGCAAGCAGTTGCTTGCAGACAGTTGTCACGGGCTCGCTTCCTAGCAGATGCTTTGACATATGAAAAAAAATCTCATTTTAATGTAGTATATATACATATAGGTTAGAATATAGCACAAGATAAAATTATAGCATATAATTTTATTTAGTGTTATTTACAAAATTAAAAAACAACAACACTATTTTTTAAAAAAAATAAAAGTTGAATAAAATATATTATAAACTTGTTACAATTATGTGATTATGTACACACATGTCATGGATAAATCATCACGATTCAATGAATTGCTTTTAAAAAATGACTATCTGCTATTTCCACGTTTATTGCTCCAAATTAATCCTACAGGCAGTATATGTTCTGAAATCTAAGGCTATGAAAAATATTGTACTCCTTTTCTCTCTGTAAAGATTTCAAGTTTATATTTGTATGCTACTGTGTTTTGTGAATATCATTGACTGATTACTATTTTATTGAAATAATATAAGCTTTTTTAAAAAATGGGTAATAATTGATATATTTTAACTTTAAAACCAAATCTACTGTATTTAATGTAAGAATTACAAAATGAATCATTAAATAATATTTTAATTTGCGAAGGCCGATAGTTGAAAATTGAAATAAATTGAGATACTGCCAAATCTCTAGCGCTCATTACAATATTTAACTGACAACCAATCAGAAGTCATGGATAGCTATCCAAATGACATCCAAGCCTAAACACATAACAAAGATTTTACATATCTAAGCCAGTTCTAAGCACTTTTTTTATATATATACCTAAGCCAGTCATAAGCATTTAGGTTTGAAACCTAAATGCTTATGACTGACTTAGATATATAGAAAGAAAAATAGAGAAAAGGGTGGCCATCCTTTTCTCATAAAATCTTTGTTGTGTGTTTAGGTTTGATGTCATTTGGACAGCTATCCATGACATCTGATTGGCTTTCAGTTAAGTATTGTAATGAGCGCTAGAGATTTGGCAGTATCTCGATTTATTTCAAAATGAATCATTTTAAATCATCAAGCCTTTGAAAATGGCTCTTTATTAACGATTAAAAAAGACAAGAGGTACTCCATTAAATGTGCTATAAAATTTTGCTAAAAATAGAGAATCTATGCAAGAAAAAAGAACTATAATTTAATAAAAATCAACTTATTTAAAATGTTTAAAATAACAAATTCTGTAAAATATACTAAAAAGAGTTAGTCTATCTTGATGCAGCTGTCTTCTAATTTTTTTTCAACTAATGATTTTAAAATGATTTTAGCAATAATTGAACTGTGCATATTTATCTAATATTGTAGATAAATGCCACGTGATGTCCAAATGATATAGCAATTGCAGTGACATCATCACACCAAAAATAGCAATAAATATGTGGCATTAATGCAATAATTATGTAACCAGTTAACGATAAAGCATATCAAAAACATAGAAGTTATTTTTGTGTGTACATTAAGTATAAAGGACATATTAATTCATACATTTTTTTTTGCTTATAATAATCGAATCAAATTTATAATTTTCTATATTATATTATTTTTTTAATCAGATTCAAATTTTGCAAAGTTTTACATTTTCAATTAAAAAGGATTTCACAACTGCCATTTTATTGTGAAATAGAATTTAATAAAGAATATACTTCACGGATTTTACACACACTTTCGTTAATCAGTAGCATTGCATTCCCTTATTACTTTTCAAGTTTCTTCACCCATTTAATTTTGAAGATTTTATTTAAATTATTAAATATTGCCCGAATAAATTTACGAGAATCACCTACAAATACACTATCAACATCTAAGTATAAATGTTATTAATATCTAACAGAGTTAAATAACTTAATAATTTTTATTAGTCATTGATTAGAATAGAGGCTATCCTATAATATTTCTGAAGTGTAACTTTCACTACATCAATATCATGCAAGGTAGGGAATGAACAACAATAAATATATGAGTAAAAGATTGTGGTCTGGGCCAACTGATTAGTGCCACTTCAGTATGAAATGTGTATTTTGGGAATTATAGATCTTTTTCACATGTCTTTGATCATATGTTTATGATTACATCTCCCCACAAGATGTTAAAGTAGGTAAAACGAATCCCTATTTTGCATGAGAGTGAAATAGTGAAAATTACATTTCAGAAATATTATTCATTATTGAATAATCTCTAGTCTAATGAATAACTAACACAAATCATTAATATACTTTCATTAAGTGATTTGTGTCAAACTTGTGAGGGTAGAACACTTGACACTTGTCAATTATATATACTGAACAATGATAAAGATATGTGTAAGATATTGGAGTCTGGGCCAACTGGGTTCAGCATGAAATGTGCATCTTGGTGATCCTGTATATTTTTCACATGTTTTTGATCATATGTTTATGATTTCATATCTCCACAAGGTGTTAAAAGTGATAGAAAGCAGTTCCTATCTTATGTGAGAATGGTATAATAAAATTTACACTACAGAAATATTATTAGTTAAATAACTTGTTTTTCAATGGAGGCAACAACTACACTATGAGATTACACCTATGAGTTTGTATAGGGATGATGCTATCTGTAGTCTCCATTGAAAAAGTAACCATTCAACCTCTTTTAGATATTAGTAAAGATGTCATTTATACATGATATATTTATGTTGTACTTGTATGTGCTCCTCATAATCTTATTTATGTAATGTTTAATAATGCAAATAACATTCTCAAATTAAATAGGTGAAGGAAAATGAAGATATTAATACATCCATAAAATTTTTAAATTTAAATTAGTAAGGTAATGTATTGCTGCTGACCACTAAAGTCAATAATATTAGAGGTTATCTATATTCACTATCAAGTTCCATTTCATTGTAAAATGGGGATGAGAAATCGTTTTATTAAAAAATTAAAGCTTTGTCAATTTGAATAGGATAGGAAAAATAATATGGAGAAGTATAAAAATAATTTGATTTGAGGTGGATGTTCTAAATCCAAGATTGAAAAGCAAATAAAAAATACTGCATATATTAATGTACTTTATATATCTAATTCACACAGAAAAACAAATTTTATTACAAAAGTAGAGTTTATTAGAAATTTTTAATGTCTTCATCTTTAAATAGTTTAATTAACAATTTTAAGGATAAGTTTGAAAATGTACAGTAGCAATTGTGATGGGATGTACAGAGAGATAACCATAATATAGAGTGCTTGATATATAAGACCAAAAATAGTGGTGATTAAAGCACATCCAAGAAAGAAAACATAGATATTAATACAAAAGATCATTATCAATTTCTGTCATTTGATGACTTCCACAAATATTTATTCTGAAATTAGTAATATTCAAAGGATAACATGAACTATTCATGATTATTTTTAATTCTAAACAATTTAGACACTATATGTAGGTCACATTCTATTTAGATATATTTAGAAATAATAAATCAATCATAAAATGTCCATTATATATATATATATATATATATATATATATATATATATATATAAATGTTTCTTTGAATTGTTATTATAACAATGAAGAGAAATGAGGAGATAATATTTATTAAATAGTGAAAAATATTGACCTTTGATGTTACCAAGAAATTATCAATTACTACTAATTAACAATTCCTGAGATCAAGCAAGTTTTTCTCATAACCTTATAATAGCTCTTTTGTTAGGAGTATTTAATGTATATTATCTTATCATTTCTATTCATTATATATATATATATATATCATAAAAATCAGTCAACACTTAGACAATCCCAATATCAATAACAATCAACAATTTCAAACTATTATCAAGGCAACCTCCTATTAACAATATATATATATATATGTATAATATTGTGATAGTAAAAATTAATTGCAAATAGAATGATTTGAATTACAATGCTGTCTTATCTCCAAATTATTAAAGACGACTTAATAAAATAAAATAATAAATTGATTTATAAATTTTATTGGTTAAAATATTTGTGCACACAATGCAAAATTTGTATCAAAATTATTATATAAATGTAAAAGTATGTTGTTATATTGCACAAATTGTAATAAATTTTACATAATTTTTTTTCTTGTTTTGTGGAAAATTTTATAGGCAATAAATTTTTGCTTTATGATAATGAATTGTTTTAAGATCTTTGATAATTTTAATGTAAAAATACATCAGAATAGCAACATTTTTAATGACATTATAAAAATGAAAAAAGAGGGCAGCACTAATTAAAAGATTACAGATATTTGAAAATGTTGTGGCCTGCGTATTCAAGTACATACTAGAAAAATGGACATAATTATTTTTTAATAATTTGAGATATTTTGTTGCATAAATATATTTTAAATTAATTAAATTTTGTTTGGACCGCATATTTAATTTCCCACTTGCATTTATCATAATGTTAAAATTTTATTGCCATTTTAAAAATTATCATGTGAGAAATATCAAATAATTTACTTTAAAATTATTGTTTATTGTATTTAATAAAAGTGATATTTTTGTGATACTGATGGTATTAATTATTTCATATAGATATTACATAAATATATTTTAATTATCAATCTTTCTACTAATATGAGAGTACAGCTAAAAAATAGAAAAAAATATAGTTTTTGGTAAAGCAAGAGAAAAAATTTTGGTTGCTATGCAATACATCAAAAATTGAAAATGATATTTAGATAATAAAACATTAATTCAGCAATCATGATAATATTTTCTACTAGAAGAGTATTTACCACATGTGCTAAATAATCAGTCAATAATCTGTAACTATTTTCCATACAAAAACATTGATTGTGCTAGAATACAATTTTATCTGCACACAAGAAGAAAACCATGCCATAAAGAAAGAGAGGACTCACCATAAGATCTGACATATACTTATATTTGTTTACAATCATTGTTGTTGGTATGTAAGTATATATATATATGAAAAGAAAGTTACTGTTAACACTAACTGAAATAATTATACAAGTATATAAACCATTATACAATTACAAATATCCAGTAACCCCCTCTGTTTAAACAGAGGGCGTTACTGGATATTTGTAATTGTATAATGGTTTATATATATATATAAAGTTAAAGAAAATAAACATATTAAATGTAGTGAAGACTAAGTAAAATAAAATTCATTAAATAAGTTAAGACACTAATTCGGATTTACATAGAGATTAATTATGACCCAGAAAAAACAACTATAGATTCATTACAATTTCAAAAAAGAAAACAAGTTAATTAAATTCCAACAAAATTTAATTAGAACTAATTAATTAATAATAATTAAAAGTAAATTTTACTTAAGTCAGATGTATTTTCAAATAAACAAATATTAAGTAATGTCAACAAAAACTGAATTGATCAATTAGATGTGAAAGGATTCTAATAATTAATTAATAGGGCAAATCGTCAAGAGATACATGTGCATGGAAGCCATATGTGCAAACGGGGACTTGCAATATTATGGTACTGGGTGACATTATGTGTTACCTTACAATACTTCTACTATAGAAAGCCTTGCTTCAAACATACCAAAGCAAGTCTAGAAACTTTAACAAGTTGCACCAGCTTTTACTATGATTTTTATATACTTTTGAATTTCTATATAATTTGTCTGTACACAGTTTGAATATCTATATATAATATAAAAACACCTCCAACGTTAAGAAATTTTCAACATTGGAGGTGATTTGAATATTTATTTCAGTATAGCATTATGCATTAGAATTATTTATATATATTATGAAATTAATGATGGTAAAATTTTTTGCAGTAGTTATATAACATAATTAATAATAATCACTTGCAAGTTGCAGTAGATTTAGTTCTTATTAGAAGTTAATTTTTGTAATCATATGTCTGTTCTGTAAAGCATAGAGAATGCTCCTATATATAGCAGTGCTTAAGAAATCTATTAGCAAAGACTATGTAAAATGTACAATGCAAGTTTTATAATGATTATTTATATTTTCATCATGTGTGTGATCAGGTGGATCAGGAATATGAGATGGCATGGGGAATTGAGGGTCGTGTGAAAGTCTGAGTTCGAATTCTTTATATATTACATTATATAGGTGCAGATGTGTGTAAGCCTGTACAGTGTATTAAATTAAATATCAACAAAAGAAAAACACATGGTAAAAACATTTTATTATATGGATAGCATTTTTCTTATATATTCGAATATTATAAGGCCTTAGAATTAATATTAGTAAGGATTTCTGTATAATCATAATTACATTTAAATTTAATGTTTGTTAATTTTAATACTTTGTATTTTATTTGTTTTATGATTTATGTTAGGTGCAAATATAAGCAACATTTTTGTTATTTTATTTATTTTATAATTAGTGTAAATAAATTATTTTGTTATCAGATTTAATTATTTTGTTGTTTAAATTCATTCTCAAATATATACCATTAATATACCTCTAAACCTGAGAAGTCATGCAATTTTTAGGGAAACGCGTTGGAGGTACTAAACATACATTGAGATGATGATGATCAAAGTTAATAATTCATTCAGAAATATTCTTTTTTCTAAAACACGTGACACCTAAGGCTAATTTTAATATTATGGATCTAAAAAGAAATAAAATGTTTTTGGAGTATCTGAATTTAACCATCAGAGCGTAAAGATATTTTTGATTATTGTCACCAGTGTTTATTACACTTAAAGTGAAATGTTACATTTTGATGTTGCAAGTATTATGTAAAGATATTACCATTGCAACACATATATACGAGATTTAAAATATATAGCTGAGGTAAGAAATATATGATAATGTCTAGTCTAATAAATAATTATTAATGCATTTATCTTAAGTAAAGGTTGTCAAAACTGTGAATACAATAATTACTGGTTTTGGTAAAATTATTTTTATTAACTAAATATTGCTATGATTTTGTTTAAAGTTTGTTTTATCTATTCTTTATATTTCAGTTTTTTTAATATTTTATTTTATTTTTTTAATAATTTTATGTAAAAGTTAAGGTAATTTAAACGTTGTTTTATCAAATTACATCCAATTTTCTAATTAATTTTCCTTTAAAAATGAATATTTTTTTGTTACATAGCATTGCAAGACCATTTCTTACTTCAAAATTTATAAATATTGAAGATGAAGATAAATTTTTAGGCAATTTAATACACGTTTATTTGTTAATTAAGCATTTAACCATCGACTGGACAAACTTGACAACGAAACTTAATCCAAAACTGCTAAAAAGTAAGTACAACATATCTGAAAACAACTATCGATACTTAAATCACTCTCGCCCCTATTTGATAGTATAACATTTTTAAATTTCAGTGTTTTCTTCTTAAAATCGTTTTTCAGATTTTTTTATTATTAATTTTCAATAGTAACTTTATATTTGATTTATAATGGTAATACTATTATAAATGCTTATTTAGTATAGTTTTTATTGCATTATTATTAAAAATGTATAAAAAGTTATTGTGAGTATCTTGTTTATTTGTTAATTTTTAAAAAAATCTACGATTTACATTTTTTTAATAAATGAGTAATAATGTCTAGATATTCAAATAAGTATAATGAATCTTCATTGCCATAACTCAATTATAAATGTTTGAGTATCTCAGGTAACTAAATGATTAAATGATTTGTTAAGAAACCGATTTCAGCCATATCTGCAGATTTTGAGGTACAAAATGTATGACTTTATCCTAGCCTAATCCAAACAAGCCTTAAGAGAATAATTATAGAACACGTTACATTTTTTGCTTCTTTCTATAATTGAAGCTTCAAGGTTTAAAAATATGATATCTGAAACGCTTTTAGACTGTGCAAGCTTAAGAAAATCTAGGAATGAATTGAATATGTTCTATTTTCAGTATTATCATAATCATGTATTGTATAATGTAATCACTGTGCATTTTTATAATTGAACTATTCCATCGAAATATTCTAAACAAATTAAAAGAGACTTAATTAATTATTATAGATTTTTCTGAAAAGAGAGATTACCAAATAAAACAAAATTACATAATGTTGGATTTAAACCACTAAACATCACATGATCACTATTCTTTATGCTTACACAAGCTGTTTACACAGAGGCAAAACTCTCCATCCAATAGCACCACTCACTGTACGCCAGAGTAATCAATTGATCCAGGAAAATTTGTGATTACTCGGATTCTCACTGTATGGCACTACTGCATGAAGAGTGTATCTTGATTATACAGAAAGTGAGTTATTGGTTTTTATGCTGGGTTTGCAAAAAGATAAGGGGGATTTAGATATAAAGGCCATAGAGTTGACAAAGATTATGTTGTGGAAATGGGATGGGGCAGAATATGGGAAGACTTAGAGTGAGGAATGGAAAATAAAGTGGCTAACAGGTTTATCTGGGCATAATTGCTGAGATATTCTTGACTTCGTTTAAGGAGAAGCCAAAATACATCACATCACATCCTCTGTGTAATGTTGGATTTGCTGTGAGATCTAATTAATGTCATCCATTCTTACATTTTCTACATGTATCAATGAAATCATAGTGATATTGAAATTTGATTTATGAGAAATAATTGTAAGAAATTTATCAAAGGTTTTTCTTCAATATTGGATTGAGAAAATTGAGAGGTAAAAACTTTTATTACTTTTTCATATTATTACATCAATACTATAGCATATGTATGAGTAAGACAATTATTATTGGTAGGAAATTAATACAAATAAGTACTACAGCCGTGTGAATTCAAATATTCTGTTTTTTACTGAATTTTTGTACAATGAGTATTTTGATTAGACTAACTTTTTACAAATATTTGTTTAAAAACTGCTTTAAAAACTTGATTTCATCTTTGCCTTAACAAGTGGAATCTTATGAATTATGTTGCAAATAATTTCATATTTGGGATAATTTATAGATGAAAAATGCTGGTAAGAACCATAAACTAGTCTTACCGAAATCAAAACGAAAGTTGCAGTAAAATGATCTTTTCCAAATACTTTAATATAAAATGACATGTGTGCCTTTTAGAAGAGATATTATTGGAACGTTCCAAGAATATTAATAGTAAAATGTTATATTTTGGTTTTTAAGATTGTCATGTTGCTGAGTCTTAGAATTAATTTAAAGAGTGTTTTGTAGATAGAAGAAAAACTATTCTTTGATTCACAAAAAAATATCCACTTTTTCAAGTACTGATTTTATTTTTGCTTGATATAATAATTTAATGTTTAGGAAACATTACACATATTTAAAAATTTAAAGGCAATGTAACTATGACAAGAGAGACTGTAAATGATTAAATTAAAACTGCTAAAGAGCCACTGTCATTGGATCATAATGAACATTTTAAATCTTCTTTATCCATGGAACCTAACATGTAGCTATGAAATTCGAAATTATAATCTCATTAAATTCATAAATATCACTCTTTTATATGATAGTAATAATACTTTGCTTAA
This sequence comes from Epiperipatus broadwayi, assembly GCA_028023455.1. NCBI lineage: Eukaryota > Metazoa > Onychophora > Udeonychophora > Euonychophora > Peripatidae > Epiperipatus > Epiperipatus broadwayi. The sequence continues at coordinate 56,485 of JAQFVV010000712.1, read as the reverse complement.
GTAAAGGAAATGTTTCAATCACTTTTTGAGTAATAACTGAAACACAGGCTTATTATATACCTGTGTCTATATATGTAATATAGGGTATATGAGCACAGACTTTCAGATGACCCACCACTCTCCACTCTATCTAATAACACCGATACACTCAAGCACATATATGCTGAAAAGATAAATAATCACCAATATACGTATTTCATGCTAAACCAGCAATCATCAGTTGGTCCATGTATTAAATGGATTATGTCCTGTACATGTGGGGTTCAGATTGACCTTAGGTCAACATGGGTGTGACAAGAATCTCGGCCTCAGAGTGGCCTTTGAGCATTCCATCATCAGATTTTCAATTGGATGGACGGTTGAAGAGTTGGAGTGTGTAATAGATTGGAGCCTGTCCATTAAAGTATGAAGATTCTCTATCTTAATATATATCTGAGCACTTATAGTATATATGTGTGGGAGATGATAATATGGACCAACTGATGATTGCTGGTTTAGCATGAAATACGTATATTGGTGATTATTTATCTTTTCTGCATATATGCGCTTGAGTGTATCAGTGTTATTAGATAGAGTGGAGAGTGATGGGTCATCTGAAAGTCTGTGCTTTTTGAGTAATAGTAAATTGAAATAAAAACTATTAATAATATATTTATTCTGCCTACTTATTTAGATTTCCCAAAAATATTCACTTTAAAAAATAAAATAAGTGTATATAATATTAAAAAGAGGTGTGTAGAAAAATTTTAAAATACAACTATTAGAATATTTTTAAAATATATGAACCATAAACGTTTGATCTTAAAAATACTTATATTGTTTCAATTTATGAAATAATAATTATTATGGAATATTATTGTTGTACATATAGTCAATGATGGTAGTTGAAGTATTTTATGTATAGGTGAATATCAGAAAAACTGTTAGGCTTTAAACAATGAAAAAGCATAATGGATATGTTGCATGAGTGGCAGCCAAAAAAAGCATGATCTTTATGTATATCAGTGAATTATTATCCAGTGTATAATTTATTGTAATAAATATATATAACAATATCTCAGCCAGGTCACACCAGTCATTAACTGTGAAATAAGTATGATAAAAAACATTGTGGAGGCATTCCACATAGCACAATATTGATTTTAATATCTTCAGGAGCAAATCAATTTCCACGCATACAATATTTTAACAACAAATTGACATGCCTTGGCCCCTAAGCTAAGATTCAAAGGACAAGTTAATTCATCTTGTCCTTCAAACTTATCTATATATAAGTCAATCTTTTTATACCATACATAATCAAAGCTTGAGTCTATTATAGGTGAGTGCATGCCAATTTGTTAAAACAGCACATGTGTGAAGATTGATTTGCTCATGAAGATATTACAATAAATACTGTGCTATATAAAAATAAAAATAAATTTTTTTTAATGCATTTAGTTTCTAAATTATTATATGTTAATTGCAGGTGGTTAAAAATGAAATGAATTCTCTCTCCTGTAAATATTTGAATTATGTTTGTACAATTTGAATATTAGTTAAAAATCAGTCATATAATAGACTCAATTCCTGAATATGCATTGTAGGCAAATGGTTGGCTTATTTATAGATAAGCTTGAAGGACAAGTGAATCTACTTGGCCTTTTGAATCCTTGCTACTGGTGTGTGCGGTCAATTTGTTAAAATAACTTGTGGGGCTTGATTTGCTTCCAAAAACATTATAATAAAAATGAGATAGAAATAATAAATATCAGAAATTATTTAGATTAATGACTTTTTTTTAAAAAAAATTCTAAATAGAAGCTAATTTGCACGCCTTATCACATTTGTTGACACAATGTCGCCTTTTAAAGATGTCAATGGTTTTTCTGATCTGACATTGTTTGAGATTGTCACATCTGCATAGTGTTAGAAAAATCAGTAATATGACCTGTTCTCATATCATGGGCAAATAGTGCAGCTACTGATGAGTGCTATTTATTGGCATTAGCGATATTCATCCCTTCTAGGATTGATGCAAAAATTACTCCATGGGCTTCAAGAGCGATTTTTACTACAACAAATTGTACATGGATGTACGTAATAATATTTCCTTTACATCTGTATCCTGTAAACATCTTAGTTTTAATGTATATATATATATATAAACAAAAAAAAAGACTTATAAATCCAATAAATAATATTATATTTCAACCAGAGGACTGGTTTTCATCAGAAAGAAAAAAAAAATACACAGTAAAATGGCGATAATCAAAAATTACAGATTTGGTAAAAGATTAAAAATTTAACAAAACCCCCCTGATTGGTCACAAAATCTAACACAGAATATCTACCCAATCAATGACAAAATTCAAACAAAAAAAAAACTACATTCCCTCCTAATCAAGCTTAAATTCTATTTAAATTAAAATAAATATAAAAATAAAAAATCCAAAATTAAAATATACATATGTGCATACATAGAAAAATTAAACTATGCTCACATACAAAAAATAGCTGTGCTCACATTAATATTCATTAAAAACTAAAATACTTATACATTTTAAAAATTATAGTTAGTGCAAAGTACAATAATTTATAACTAATTATTTATCTATAAACCAATTAAACACAGATATTAAACATCCATGTAACCAATCTTTACATAAAAAAACCTCATATAAGAAAATTTTCACATAAAAAACACACATATAGAAATCATTTAGGAGACCAGGTAATCCAGAGATGTAATAGTTCCAGTGTTAAAATTCAATCCATGTGGTTCTAAGGTCTTGAATTTAAAAATAAAAAAACTCTCCTTTTGTTTCCTTTCCCTTGTAGAAGAAAAACCTTCCTGAAGAATCACTACTTTTAAATCATCAATTGAATGATTCGGTAAGTTAAAATGTTTTGAAACCGGTGTATCTTCATTCTTATGCAAAATGTCAAATCTATGATTAGTCATTCTGACATGTAAACTATTTGCTGACTCACCTATATACTGGTTTAAACATCTACTACACCCTATCAAATATATCAAATTAACACTTTTACATGTAACATAATTAGGAATATACCATTTGAAATTACAATTCTTAGTACTAAAGACCACTTTTGTCACAACAATATGTTTACATGTAAAACATCTTTTATCTTTACATGGAGAACATCCTTTTTCCTGTACAAAACTACTAATAAAATTTGTTTTGACAAGTATATCTCTAAGTGATCTATGTTTTCGATATACAGCCTTAGGTGAATCAGAAAAAATAGATTTTAAATAATCTGTGGACTGTAGTATGTTAAAATGTTTTGCCAATATCCGGTTAATATTAGGTAAATCTCTATTAAAAGTAAGAACCAATGGTGGAACATCTAATTGTTTTTTACTCTTTTCAGATAAAAGAAGTTTCTTTCTATCAATTAAAGAAGGTCTCCTTACTGCATTATCCAACAATGTCTTAGGATACCTCATATTGAGCAATCTATTATATAAAATACTATTATTTTGTTGAAGAAATTTCTCATCATTACAAATCCTCTTCATCCTTAAAAATTGACTATAAGGAATATTAGCCTTTAAATGTTTAGGATGGTTACTATAAAAATGTAGATAGCGGTTATTATTAGTTGGTTTCCTATATACAGTAGTAGTAAGAACTCTATTAGTGTAAATAACTTCAACATCAAGAAAATGAGCAATTGATTTAGAAAAATTCATTGTGAAATTAATATGTTTATTAAAATTATTTAAATAACTTAAAAAATGATGAAGTTCAACTTCACTATGTGGCCATATCATGAAAATGTCATCTATATATCTAAGCCATGTGTGAGGTTTCAGCTTAGCATTATCAAGTATAGAGTTTTGACATAAAAATATTCGCATAACTTGGTGCCATCTTTGTACCCATTGCAGTACCTTGTTTCTGTAAATAGTATCTAGAATCAAAAGTAAAAAAAATTATTTCTTAAAACAAAATATATTAATTCAACTGTATATGTAGTAATAAAACCATGATCATACTCTCTATCTTGTAAAGCACATTTAATAGCCTCAACTCCATCATCATGAGGTATATTTGTGTATAATGATACAATATCCAAAGTAACCAAAAACAATCAACTGGTAATTCAGATTTAATATTTTCTAACACACAAAGAAAATGAGTAGTATCTTTAACATAAGAATTAAATGATGGCGGAATAAATTTAATAATATTATCAACATATGCTGAAATATTTTCTGTAGGACTACCAATACTAGCTACAATAGGTCTGCCTGGACAACCAGGTTTATGAATCTTTGGCAAAATATAAAAACTACTAGGATGAATTTTGGTTGGTACTAAAAAGTTATATACATTATTATTTATAAGACCCCTAGCTCTCATATCTTTTAAACTAAAAAGTATACCCTTGAATAATGAATTAACAGTAGTTAGTGAAATAGGCTCATAAAAAATTTTATCATCTAAAAGCTCCAGAGCTTTTTTAACATAATCATCTTTATTCATAATTACTATTGATCCACCTTTGTCAGCTGGTTTTATAATAATATCCTGTCTTTTCATTAAATTACGTAATGCATTCATCTCTCTCAATATTAAATTACTCTTATACTACTATGTTGTTTAAGTCTAATTTCCAATGTGATACTATTGGAAAATTATGATTTGATTGGACACCACCACATCAAAGGAATGTGTTATTAGATACGTACATTGATAATGTATATCAGGATATTATTAATGAAATTAGACTTAAACAACATAGTAAGTATAAGAGTAATTTAACATTGAGAGAGATGAATGCATTATGTAATTTAGTGAAAAGACAGGATATTATTATAAAACCAGCTGACAAAGGTGGATCAATAGTAATTATGAATAAAGATGATTATGTTAAAAAAGCTCTGGAGCTTTTAGATGATAAAATTTTTTATGAGCCTATTTCACTAACCACTATTAATTCATTATTCAAGGGTATACTTTTTAGTTTAAAAGATGTGAGAGCTAGGGGTCTTATAAATAATAATGTATATAACTTTTTAGTACCAACCAAAATTCATCCTAGTAGTTTTTATATTTTGCCAAAGATTCATAAACCTGGTTGTCCAGGCAGACCTATTGTAGCTAGTATTGGTAGTCCTACAGAAAATATTTCAGCATATGTTGATAATATTATTAAATTTATTCCGCCATCATTTAATTCTTATGTTAAAGATACTACTCATTTTCTTTGTGTGTTAGAAAATATTAAATCTGAATTACCAGTTGATTGTTTTTTGGTTACTTTGGATATTGTATCATTATACACAAATATACCTCATGATGATGGAGTTGAGGCTATTAAATGTGCTTTACAAGATAGAGAGTATGATCATGGTTTTATTACTACTATGGTTGAATTAATATATTTTGTTTTAAGAAATAATTTTTTTACTTTTGATTCTAGATACTATTTACAGAAACAAGGTACTGCAATGGGTACAAAGATGGCACCAAGTTATGCGAATATTTTTATGTCAAAACTCTATACTTGATAATGCTAAGCTGAAACCTCACACATGGCTTAGATATATAGATGACATTTTCATGATATGGCCACATAGTGAAGTTGAACTTCATCATTTTTTAAGTTATTTAAATAATTTTAATAAACATATTAATTTCACAATGAATTTTTCAAAATCAATTGCTCATTTTCTTGATGTTGAAGTTATTTACACTAATAGAGTTCTTACTACTACTGTATATAGGAAACCAACTGATAATAACCACTATCTACATTTTTATAGTAACCATCCTAAACATTTAAAGGCTAATATTCCTTATAGTCAATTTTTAAGGATGAAGAGGATTTGTAATGATGAGAAATTTCTTCAACAAAATAATAGTATTTTATATTATAGATTGCTTAATATGAGGTATCCTAAGACATTGTTGGATAATGCAGTAAGGAGATCTTCTTTAATTGATAGAAAGAAACTTCTTTTATCTGAAAAGAGTAAAAAACAATTAGATGTTCCACCATTGGTTCTTACTTTTAATAGAGATTTACCTAATATTAACCGGATATTGGCAAAACATTTTAACATATTACAGTCCACAGATTATTTAAAATCTATTTTTTCTGATCCACCTAAGGCTGTATATCGAAAACATAGATCACTTAGAGATATACTTGTCAAAACAATTTTTATTAGTAGTTCTGTACAGGAAAAAGGATGTTCTCCATGTAAAGATAAAATATGTTTTACATGTAAACATATTGTTGTGACAAAAGTGGTCTTTAGTACTAAGAATTGTAATTTCAAATGGTATATTCCTAATTATGTTACATGTAAAAGTGTTAATTTGATATATTTGATAGAATGTAATAGATGTTTAAACCAGTATATAGGTGAGTCAGCAAATAGTTTACATGTCAGAATGACTAATCATAGATTTGACATTTTGCATAAGAATAAAGTTAGACCAGTTTCAAAACATTTTAACTTACCGAATCATTCAATTGATGATTTAAAAGTAGTGATTCTTCAGGAAGGTTTTTCTTCTACAAGGGAGAGGAAACAAAAGGAGAGTTTTTTTATTTTTAAATTCAAGACCTTAGAACCACATGGATTGAATTTGAACACTGGAACTATTACATCTCTGGGTTACCTGGTCGCCTAAATGATTTCTATATGTGTGTTTTTTATGTGAAAATTTTCTTATATGAGGTTTTTTTATGTAAAGATTGGTTACATGGATGTTTAATATCTGTGTTTAATTGGTTTATAGATAAATAATTAGTTATAAATTATTGTACTTTGCATTAACTATAATTTCTAAAATGTATAAGTATTTTAGTTTATAATGAATATTAATGTGAGCACAGCTATTTTTTGTATGTGAGCATAGTTTAATTTTTCTATGTATGCACATATGTATATTTTAATTTTTAATTTTGGATTTTTTATTTTTATATTTATTTTAATTTAAATAGAATTTAAGCTTGATTAGGAGGGAATGTAGTTTTTTTTTTGTTTGAATTTTGTCATTGATTGGGTAGATATTCTGTGTTAGATTTTGTGACCAATCAGGGGGGTTTTGTTAAATTTTTAATCTTTTACCAAATCTGTAATTTTTGATTATCGCCATTTTACTGTGTATTTTTTTTTCTTTCTGATGAAAACCAGTCCTCTGGTTGAAATATAATATTATTTATTGGATTTATAAGTCTTTTTTTTTTTTTGTTTTTATATGTATTTCCTTTGGTTAGTTTGTTATATATTAATATTTATATATAAATTTTGTCAAGACATTCATTATGTTTATGCTAGGAATTGTCTTCAGAGTTTATTAATAATATTCATATGCTATATAATAAAATGTGAAAAAAAGTTTTTGAAAATTCTGAGGCATGTGATGGGATAGTTGTAATTTTTCCAAAATGTGTATTATTTCGAATTTGTATTCTATTTTTATGACAAGAATTTGTGAAACAATTTAAAACAAATTTCTAAATCAGTCATCAAAATGAATTAAATATTTAATAGAGTTTTAATTTGAATCGTTTGAAAGCAAAATAGTCTTCATCTTCTAGACATCTACATTTAGAATGTACCAATAATTGTTTAATTACATTGACATAATAATTAAGGTTTTAAAAAAAAATTGTTTTTCGTAATCCATTAGAAAACGAAATCTTTAGCAACTTCTAGTTAGGATATTTACTAATTAGAAAATGTGAATTAAATTAAATATGTTGGTAGCTTTTAAGATATAAAATTGGGTTTGGATATTAAGTTAAGACATGCAAAATAAAATATTTAATCATAGGAATATATTTATTGCAACTAAATTAGTTTTATAATCGGTTACTCTCTTAGCCCAATTTATTGTGTAGAATTAATTTAATAAAAGGTTAATTTAAGAATGCTTTCTAAAATTAAAAAAAAAAGATTATAAAACTAATTCTATATTTTTCAGCTTACTATATATGATGATGTAAAGTCTACTATTATAAAAGTGCATCTTCATAGGAGTAAATTAGAAAGAAAATTAATTTTATCTTACTAAAAGTAATTTATAATGACAGGGAACTAGGTTTTTAAAAGAGAAGTAGCCTCATTTATATTATAAAAAATAACTCGAAGTTATGCTAAACCAGTGTAGTACCAATTGCTTTTAAGAAATATTATAACTGGGAAAGATTACACCAGAAAATGAAATCATTTGACCCGTTCAGAATAAAAAGCATGCCGCTAAAACAACAACAAATAGTATTGCAAAAAGTCCAATAAACTAAAAAAACTGACTTGTTACATAGGAAACATATTTGTAATTAGTGAATTAGTTTATATGTTCATGTCAAATTTCGTTATTAATTTTTTATTCAATTTTTTTTTTCTAAAGTTAAAAAATAGATAAAAATAATAATGATAATTTACAAATATATATATAACCTTAATAAATATTTTGTGAATTAAAATGGGAAATAAAAATACATGGAAGCTTTATGAAATGTAAAATTATAGGAATAAAATAAAAAAATGAAGATTAAAAATAAACGTGAAGAAGACTAAAATCATATTCAATGGATTTTTTTCAGAAGAAAAAGGTAAGTTAACCCTTACAAATACTTTGGTCAGATTATTAATGATATGTAAACATAATGGATAACATTAATCATAGAACTAGAATTAAATAGAGTGTTTTTTGGCAAATTAATGATGAAAGAAAATACCCTAATCTACGTTTGGACTCTCATTTACACATTGTGCTCTCTGATTGGTGATGTGTAGCTACGTATTGGTTTCAGTGTAAGTCCAGTTAACCTTTTTGAATAAAGTTGTATTTTTTTTTTAAAAAAGAAAGTTCCATATATGCTTGAAAAAGAAGGCTATTACTATATTTATGTATGTGAGACTGATAAAAAACTAACTGTAGAACAATATAAAAACTTCAAATTACTCAATTAAAATATTAAGAAATTTTTGTTGCTTTAATAAAAAAGGATCAAAATCGAAAAATTTAATACAAGAAAAAAACAGATATCACAGACATTATTGTAAAATATAAAATATCCACGGAACATGGCTTAAATAATAGATAGAAAGTTGAAGACTTAAACTTAATCCCATATTATTATTAAAAACCCAGAAAAATACCGCACACTTGTGATGGGTAGATGAGATAGGAATTTGTTGTTGTGATTGGAAAAAGAGAGGTTGCGGTAGAAAAACTGAATTAAATATGGCGAAATAATCATACTGCAGCAAATCGACATTGATTAAAAATAATAATGATGATGATTAAAGTTACATAATTTTTTTAAAAAGTGGTTAATAATCAATGAAAGGAAAGACTTTTTGTAGAAAAAAATATATACAAAAAAAATATCTTGAGTACAAATTTAATGAATTTTATTTAAATGTAAATTTATGTTTGTTAACAGGGATTATATTCTAAACATATTTTAATTTTTGCACCAAAAGCTGAAAAGGGAAACACATATTTTCTGTTATAGTGTATTAAAAGATCATGTAGTTTAATTTTTGTCTCTGCAATTGTCTATTAAACAAAAGAAATTTATTTTTGTTTATAAAAGTAAAAATCATAAATAATATTGCTTTATTTTCATTAATAATTTTTTGAAAATTTATTAAAAACATTATTATGTTCAAAAATATAACTCTATAGATTTATTTTTTGTATTTCGAAATTAAATTGCTTAATTGTTAAAAGTACACAGTTCATGAAAAAAAGCAGAAAACTTCTACTAATGCTATCTGCCTGCCTGCTTGTCTGTCTGTCTATCTATCTATCTATCTATCTATCTATCTATCTATCTATCTATCTATCTGTCTGTCTGTCTATCTATCTATCTATCTATCTATCTATCTATCTATCTATCTATCTATCTATCTATCTATCTATCTATCTATCTATCTATCTATCTATCTATCTATCTATCTATCTATCTATCTATCTATCTATCTATCTATCTATCTATCTATCTATCTATCTATCTATCTATCTATCTATCTATCTATCTATCTATCTATCTATCAATCAATCAATCAATCAATCAATCAATCAATCAATCAAACAAACAAACAAACAAACAAACAAACAAACAAACAAACAAACTTTAAAGCAAAATATATTTTAAATATTGATACTGCTAGAGTATATATATGCTCTACTTGCTCATTTCTTTATTTTAGTCTATGATTTTACATAGGTAAATGGAACATTTGCTGAAAATTTCAAGTGTTTTATAGAAATTAGCGTAAAATTTGATGCCTTCTTTATAAAAATAATGCTAACTTTACAAATTTTATTTCTTTCAATCTGATGTTTACTGAAATTAAAAAAAATCACCAAAAATTATCGTTAATTATGTATATTATAGAAATTTATGAACTATATGCTCGTTTGAAAAGACCAGTCCGTTTTCCAACAGACAATGATTTGAAAGCGGTAGCGAGAGCATTTGTTAGATTACAGCAGATGTACGATATAAATCCTTTAAAGGTTGCTGAAAGAGAACTTGTTCCGGGAATTAAGACGACTTGGGAATTATCAGGTAATTTGTTTATTGGACTTATCTTATGTAAACATTAAGGTTGTTTAAAAAATGCTAAATATCTTTTTAATTGCTTTTGATTCTTCTTTGTCATAGTTTTAGATTTATACATTTGTAATTCTTTACTATTATTATTATTATTATTATTATTATTATTATTATTATTATTATTATTATTATTATTTATAACCTCTGACGGAAAGATTGTTAATCTCATCTAATTTGTTTAAAAAGTGAACTAAAACGTACATTTTAAGTTCTATTCATTGATGCTCATAAAATAAGTAGGCAAATTAAAAAATTTGGGATGCCCACGATAACATCATCCTAGAATTAAAATTGTGTTTTACATAATCAGCACATAAATTGTCATTTGACTAACCTAGATTAAACTGGAACAATTATCCTTTAGTTAATAAAATCTAAATACCAATTTATCAACAAATATTGAATTGCCAATTATGTTGTTGGTGGACATGGAAGGGCAATCTACACAAGGACCAAAATAAAATTTCTAAGATTTGTCTGATCAAAAGTGGCATCCCTAATTAGGACAAAGCAGGAAAAATGTGAAAATCATTACAAGGCACTTTAAATATTTTACTTTATTATATTTATTTCATTGTTTAATGTTTGTTTAACTCAAATATACGTAAATACACACACTCACACACACACACGTGTAAAACATATCTACATGAGAAGACTTTTCAATCTATAAGATATTTTCTCAAATGCATGTTGCATATTTTGTTTTTTAAACAGGATATTTTTTCAGAAAAACATCCAGAAATTTGAGACTGAATTTCCACAGAAATAAAAAAAAAAAAAAACTACAAATTAAGTTTTAGTATAAAAAATGTCTTTTTTTGTAAATATTTTTTTTATAATATTAATAATTTTTAATTTTGCATATTTAAAAAAAAAATCATTTAACTAAATGTTTTTTTAATATTTAATATGTTGTGAAAAATTGTAAGTAATTTTTTTTTTCAATCCGGTGTAACGTATGATTAGATAATCAGTAAATTAATATGACGTACAAGCATACAAATAAAAAGTTAGGCACAACATTAACATATTGTTGAATTGACAAAAATGAGACTTTTTATTATTATTCGGTTGTGATTTTATTCAATATTGTTTATCTATATAAATTCACGAATTGCCATGAAATAATTAGAACAATGAAACATTAATTGTGCTAGGCCTATCATTTTTGAGATTATGCTGATAAGGCATCTTTATTTTTGAATCAAAATACAATATAATTATAGTTTTTATTTTTATTATTTTAAAATCACAGAATCAAGAATTACTCTAGTCTAAATTTTATGGGATTGTTATTATTAACATTTGTCATATGATATTATAATTGATTGATAATTACATTTAAATATTTAATATCCTCTTGTTATGCAAATGTATTGCCTTTGTTATGTTGCAATATATTACTAAATTGTAATAATGGTACTTATCTACTGTAATGAAAATTGATTTAATTTAATCAATAATTTAATGAGTTTTATATATGTAAACAAATATACGCTTGTACGGAGGTTTTGGTAAAGCTCCATCTATTGATCATTAATGCAAGCGATAGTAAGTTATGTGATTTATAACTTGTTTTTGTTTTTCATAAATGTACCTTTGAAGGTTTTTGCAATGATATATATTGCAGAGGCTTTTATTATGTGGTGAAATTGAACTGATATCAGACCCATGTAGCTATCTGGCTTGTTAGGCTGGGTTTGAAGACATTACGTGTTTGAAAAATTCATGCTTGCAAACTGGAAGGAACTTGTTTCATAAACACTGAGAGTTAGTGTTTAGATCTAGTTTCTCTGGTCCCTATCCTTCACTGATGATAGAAAATTAGCTTAAAATCAGCTGATCTGAAGGTGGAGCCAACGAAAGAAATAGTGAATTCTGACTCTTTTGACGTTTATGTAAACAAATATACTCTTGTATGGAGGTTTTGGTAAAGCTCCAATTTTTTATGGACTCTTGGGATCCAGTTTAAAACTTCAACTATTTATGTATTATCTTTTTTTCTAGCCATATATCCAGACCAACATCATATCAGTCCCTTAATTTTGCAAGGAAATAAATGTTATCTATTTGTTCTTTCCCACAAGATTTTACTTTCAATTCTTTCTCTTTACATCCAGTATATATATTTCAATACTTCACATCACTTAAAGAAGTATTGATATATATATATATATATTCTAATGTTTTCACGGATAAAAGATGTCATATTATTATTACTATTTGCGGGATATTCCGTGTAGTGAAAAAGCTAAATGCTGACGTTTCAGTACAATATCAAGTACCTTCCTCAGAGCAGTGAAAACAGCACTTTCCGACGTCCTCATCTCTCTCAAATCATAAGAATGCATGATGAACTAATCTGACGTTTCAGTACAATATCAGTATCTTCCTCAGAGCGTCCTCTTTCTCAAATCATAAGAATGCATGTTATGATTTCTTATGATGCATTCTTATGATTTGAGAAAGAGGACGCTCTGAGGAAGGTACTTGATATTGTACTGAAACGTCAGCATTTAGCTTTTTCACTACACGGAATATCCCGCAAATAGTAATAATAATATGACATATATATATATATACTCATATTTCTTCTTTTCTTCATACATTGTCTCAATTTAAGATAAAAATGTATTAATAAATGGTTTTTTTTTAATACCAACTATTTTTATTGCAGTTATTATCAGAATATCAGTTATCTTCTTATTGATAGATAATTAAGTTTGAACCAGCTTCAAAGTGCGTAGTATGTTAAAACTATTAGCAAGTTTTAATTTAAATACATGCAAAAGTTCATCTCTCTACTTTGCATTAATAATTGCGTTTATACTTATCTTTCTCTAATGAGAATATCTCTTCATATGTTACATCGATATACCTATATTTTTATAAGACAAATATAATCTCATTCAGCTGTGTCTTCATTTGGATGTTTCCATGTCCTTTTTTAGCTAGTGTTTCCTCGAAATCAGAATTCATTATAAACAATGTTTAAGTTTGCATTTTCCTTCATTTTTGTCATCATAGCAAATTTATACACAGTATCTTAATCTTTGCATCGTATTTCAATTCCAGAATTAAAGTCTTTCGTGAAAAATTTAAAATGTTGTTTGGTGTGATCAAAAGCATTATGTAAATGTATATAAAAATTCTTTATTTATCATTAAACAATGAATAATTATTTGGCTGTAAACCTGAATTGTCAGAATTTGATATCTTTCATTATGTTGAATAATTAATCTACATGCAATCTGATCCATCATTATCCATAATATTTTCTGCCAACTTTTATGGATAGTGAAGCCACCCCACTTGTGCTTCAATTAATTGTTCCTTTGTAATACAATACAGATATGCTTTTTACATTAAATGTTTTTTTTTTCTTGTTATTTCACAAAGTCCACCAGTGTTCCTTTTAATATTAGTCAGTACTTCTTCCAATTCATGTAATTCTACTTTATATAATATTATTCTACAGTTACTAAGTAAAAGATTTCATTTAATGGCAGCCTGAGACTGCAATCAAGAGATTCGTAGGGTATTTTGTCTTCAGTTCTTGATTGCTTATGGTCGATAACTTTACAGCTTCTCTAATTAAAGGCTAAAATTTATTTATTTTTGTCATAATTATAAATATCTAAATAAAGCTAATTCCATGTATTTATCCTACTTTAAAAAAAAATCAACTAATAGTTGAGTTAAAAAATAGTAGGTAACAGAAAAAAAAGTTACAGTATTTTTGATCTTAAATTCCAAGTTATACAAAACAATCAAAACACCATGCTGATTAATGCATTTTGCTGAGCATCTTATTCCCTGTTTGTATATTATTATTATATATAAGACATAGTATAAATAGTATCAAACTAGAATGAACAGATTAATACCAGGAATTTGCTCTATTCAGTTTCTTTAAGTCTTTAAAAAAGAATCTAAGAAACTTCTTTCAGTAAACAATAAATTCCTTTCTGCAATCAAATGTTCCATTGTTCAAAATCTTAAATCTCCGAAAGTTCTTCATCGATTGCTTTGAAATTTTAACACAATGTAGCATTCGAATACGCGCATGTTTTTATATATATATATCATCATATAGATGTCACACTTGTGATAGGTAATTTCATGAGTATTGTTTATTTTTTCATTGTTTTTCATTTCATTTTTTAAACAGTTCTTATTTTTCAGTGCGTCAATCGCTTTAAAATTTTCACACAATGTCATGTTCGAAATATCAACCAGCCAAAGCTTTGCAATGGCACACACCTTGCAGTAAAAAATTAATGAGTAACATTGTAGAAGCAGCAATCTTGACAGGACCTTTCAAAGGTGAAAATGCCCTCACTCCTCACATTCCTGTGATTCCAATGGACATGCCATTTCACTTTAAGAGATTGCAACTCCCAATTCGATTGGCATTTGCAATCACCATCAACAAAGCTCAGGGCCAATCTTTAGAATTGTGTGGTTTAGATCTAGACATGGATTGCTTTTCACATGGACAATTATATGTTGCATGTTCTAGAGTAGGGAAACCAGACAATCTCTATATCTGCACAGACAGTTAGGGCTAATCTTTAGAATTGTGTACTAGACCCGGATTGTGTCTCACATGGACAATTATATGTTGCATGTTCTAGGATCAGCAAACCAGACAATCTCTATATCTACACAAACAACAAAAACACTGTATACCCACAAGCATTGTGAAACTAAACATATTAGAAATGTGCATTTTCTCTTTTCGTTCTTTTCCATTTAACCAGATTAAGTCACAGCAACGCATGGCCGGGTACAGCTAGTGTAATAATATAAATATATTAAGTGCTGATGTATAATTATTTTATTTGTTAATATTTAAATAAAAAAATTGCTTAAATTTTGCTATTAATTTGAATTTACAATATTGCAGCTCAAGATTGTTATGACATTGCCAAACAACTTAATGAACAAGAAGAATTTTATTATGCTGTGCCATGGTTAGATGCAGCTTTAAAAAGACAAGAAGAAGAAAAGGTCAAATCAATAAAAGTGCTTAGTATTCTAGCAAGATTAGCATATAATCATTTTATGGTAATAGTTTTTCAACTTTCATAATTTTTTTTTATCAAAATAAATCTTTTAACGTTTACAACTTGACACACAGTTAATAAGAAAAAAAAGGATATAAATGCAATTTTATAGTCTAAAAATGATATGTTATTATTGAAGACTATAACCTATTATATTATTTATATCCATAAATTTCAAGTGTTTTTTCGTCCAAAGTAAGAATAAAAACATGTAAAATAAGTCAAACGTTGGTGGCGTAGCGGTTAGCGTAGCTGCCTTCCAAGCAGCCGGCTGGGTTTGCTTCCCAGTCAACGTTTTGACATATATATATATTCTAACCTCCCCCCGCGCATTCTCACCCCAAAATATACTGTTTATTACGAATATTACGGGTTCTAGCTCAGTTAACAAATAAATAAATGAAATATTCAGTATTAATTAAAATGATTACTAGCTCTAATTTTAAAATACAAATACGGTTCAATTTTAAAATGAATTAACAAATATTTACTATTTCATGAGACCTGGAGTGACAATACAGGGAACGAGATAGACTACATTGAGCCATTATCCACACGATACTACCTCAATGGCATAAGAACACTATCCCCCCTTTTTACTATACCAAATAACTAACTCATAGTATTCTTACAACTTTCTGAGCTCTATTCACTACAATTAAAACAATAATCATATCTTAATCTTCTTTATAACAAGAATCTAGCTCAATTAAATAAAATGAAGTAAAATAAAATAAAATCTCAGGTTCATAAATTGTATTCTAACTGATTTAAAATTACGGTAGTAAAATATGAAAAGGGAATTTTATGTCATAATCTACTACACCGCAACTAATAATAATAAAAAATAATAATAACAATAATAATATAATATAATCTTATTTCTTCCTAAATGAAAGTACGCGGTAGTATTTAATAATCTGACAACAGAATACGTGTGGCAACATTAGCATATAATTTAATGTAATATTGTGGCAACCGACTTATGACCAATAAATAATATAAAATTTTGATCTTTTAATTTTAACATACCAATAAATTCTCAAAATTCTTATAACACTTTTATGTTTACCTTTTGTGCAAAATTTATATGTCTGTTTCAATTATAAATGTATCGTGATTTCATGCATCCATGTGGAGAAATAACAACTCGGACACAAAACTTTAAAACAAATTTAAAACAAAGTTTATTAACAACATAAATAAATTAACAATATTTTTACACTATATACATTGGATATCCCTTACTTTCATATCTCAACTTAGTTTATTAGTTTATAAAATGAAATCAAAATATTATTTACTTTTCCTAGTTAAATCTTATTTTTTTTTTTTAACACTTAAGAAAATACAGTATTATTACTTGATTTATTATTATGGTTAGCTTACTACAAAATGCATTTCTTATATGATTATCACAAACACTTTTCATCCCTAATATTATTAAAATTACATTTTTTACAAAATTTATATTCTTAATAAAATTCTACAAAATAATAAAATTTAGTTTCATATTGGTTGTATGGAATCTTACAAAGTCAAAACACTATTCTACATTCGGTATTAGGTTTTTATTATTCATTATCCGATGTTTATTAATCCTAATATTCTCAGTCAAGCCTTACTTTGGATGATATAATTATAACTATTAATATACCATGCACAAGTATATGTTTATTATACCTTATTGAATTTTCTCTTGATAAATATGCAATACTCATTCCCTCCAACATTAATATTAAAAAAAAAATTCAATTTTTATTATCACTTTTAAAATACTTGGTTTAGATTTCTTTTCAAAATCTTATATTAATTTCTGAATTAATTTTACAATGTATTATATGATTCTTTCTCTCTTTATGATATTTTGGACTTTCAATTTTAAAGTTACACAATTCTATACATTCAAGCAAATAAACTATTCTTACATAAACGATAACATATCTTCAGTTCTATTTTATTCATTATTTATTTGAAAATATCTTTCTGACCGATGCAGATTCATGAAATAAGGATAGCGAAGATAGATGCATAGGATCAAAATACAACTAGAATATTACTCGTCATATACCTTGACAATCATGGCACAGTGAATTAAAAGACACTATAGAGGAGTGACCTTTACCTGTCTACCAACCTCTATCATAGGAACGATGCTAAAACTATTTCTTCAGCTTTATTCTGACATCAAAAGTTTAAAGATATGCAAAACACTGTCCAAACCATATGTGTTCAGTCATAGGACTCAGTTAACTATACTAAATCACACAAAACTAAATATGATCCAAATCCCTTATATTTTCCTATTTCTTAAAAAAAAACACATCATCTTGGTTTCCTCTCCACTAGTACTTCCAAGTCACTATCCGATCTTATTTCTCAAGATTTTTTCTATACTGTACATCGACAAATACATATCTGCATTACTAACAATAATAAAATTCATTGATATTTTAAAACTATTCCGCTGTTCTATAAGAAAATCTTTTTACTACTTTCCTCCGTATATTTAATCATATACAAACTATTTAAATATCTGAATACTTTATCACATGAAAGTTCAAAAGAATCACACAATTGTTCTGTTAAATTATATTATTAATATACTTTAAATAAATTGTTGCATGCATATTCCGAATTACTCCTATCTCATTATATGTTAAAATGTTGCATAAAATGTGTACATATAATTAAGACTTTCACACTTCATTCTTAGGTCAATAGATGATCTAAAAAAAATACATTATGCATTATAAATAACTATTAAAATTACCAAACGACCTTTATCTCCTCAATCGCGTTCCGTAGGCTTCAGCATCCATTTGATCCTTGTAGATATAAGATTCACATCCATACACTTTATTTTTTAAAACACTATTTCTATAATTTTATCAAGTTATTATATTTAAATTTTAATATTAATAAATTTATGTTTTATGTTTTCCCTAATCTCACATAACATTTTATATTTTAAAATAAATTAGTAAAAAATATTCAAACTATATTGACTGTACTCCTTCATCAAATTTTCCTGAAAACCGTTCATACTAAAGCCAAAAAAAAAAAATTGTTTATTATTTCTTTTCCATTCACTTAATGTTCCTCTCCCTGCTTGTTCAATTTTAAGGTAAAACAAATATTACTTCGTTCAATAAATATTCAGGAATGATAATCCTTGGTTTTTATAATATTTAATACAATTATTAATGATGATATTAGTTAATCCCGTAAAGAAAACTTCTAAATATTCTCTTCTAATATTTCCTGCTAATATTTTCTCCCGGCGCGACTTTTACGATGCATCTTCTCAGTACTTTGATTTAAATATTCAATAAAACTTTTCTGTTTCCATGGATTCATTTCATTAAGTAAATTAGATTTATAGTTTCCAAATTTTTATCTTTATTAATCATTTCTCCAATGAACACTTTATAATATTTTTAATTCTTCTTAGAGAAAGTTTTTCGGTTCCTTTTTCATAAAAACACAATAGCTCTTTCATATTATTATTCTGTAACTTTTTTCCTTCTTTTAAAATTCTGGTACTATATACTTTGTAATGTTTCCTTTAAAAAGACAAACATTCTTTCTCCATTATAACTTTTACATAATTTTTCTTTATGATATACGCATCTTAATTTTTCCATAGAGAAGAATAAAAAACTTCGGAGTAGCCTTTTAAAATTGTGCGTCATAATTTTTCCTGACGGCAAATAACTTTTCTTTTAAGTTTTCGGTATAATGTCCAAATTATATTTATCTGAGTTCTAATGATTTTCTGGTTGCTCACAAATAAACTGTATTGAAGGCACTTTACAATTATTTTTACTTTATCAATACTTTTAGGTATTTTTTTTTCTGTAGTATTTCCATTTTTACTGCAAGGTTTTGGCTAAACTTGAATAAAAATCCTGGCAAGAAATCTTTTAAATTAGCCTTCCATTTAAAGGCAGTTCAAAATATTATATTTTAAAACAAAACTTTTAAAATAAATACAAAATTTTTAAATTATAACACTTTTCTAGCTTACGATCTTATACAGCTAAAAAATTATGTTACTCGTTCCTTTACTTACACATTCCTTCTCCCGCTCCGTCTAATTCCTATTTTTGGTCTGCTAAAATACCTCCGTTGATTGGTTAATGACTTTTTTAGCGCGAACAAATTTACACATTTTTAGTTTTATAATAGATTAAATTTTTTAAAATAAAGAATTTATGATGTCATGTTTTAAAATATTATTTAGAATAGTATTTTTAAACTCAATTATAGTTTTATCAAAATCATTTAAACTTTAAAACAATTACTAAAATAACATTTAATATTTCAACTTTTACTTTAACGATAGATAGCAATTACATTTAGTTTTATAATTCACAAACTTTATTATTATATTCTAACAAGCGTGTGTGTGAAGGTATATAATATACAGTCACATGATTACTAACTTTATCAGATGATTTTTTTTTTAATTTACGTCTCGGTCTAAATTACCAAAACTGATATATTTTATAAAAATTTGGAAAATAATTTAAAAAATGTAGAACTAAATATAATTCTCACCATCCCAAAGTTTATCTTAAAATATATTAGATTAAATTTGAATATTAATTATAATTATAATATTACATATAGCATTTATTTAATTTATTAGTTTTAAAACATTACAATTGAATTGTTAATATACTTTTAACTATTTATAGCTGTATTATTTTATATGGCCAGCTTTTACAACCATAAGCAAGGATATAATTAAGCTTTATTTAACTGTTTTTTTAAATAATCCATTACACTTTTACATACCAGGTATTTTTCAGCCTTAAATTGTACTATAAAATCTAATCGATCATACAATTATCAATATATTACACAAACGTATTTTAAAATTTAAAATTTTTTTAGCAATTGACCATTCTACCTTATTATGACCTATAGATAGGGGCACAATATATATATATATATATATATATATATATATAACGTAAAATATATGAATAATTTTATTTGTATATTTTATAAATAAGTTTTATAATTACAATGAATTAAAAATAATGAACTAAATATTATTATGTAACATTATCTATTCTTCACTTATAATTCGACATTTATTCCAATATCTCTTACTGGTAATTCTTAAATTTAATAATTAATTAAATGCAAATTTATTTTCTACTACTGAATTATAAGATATCTACTAAAGTAAGCATTTGGAAAAAAAATCTTGACATTTAAAAATATAATAATAAAAATTTATAAAATGTTAATATTATATGTTAGATTATATATATAATATTATTCGATTTCTGTATTTTTTCAAAGCAATATACGTAATTATATAATTAAATTTTTATAAATACAGTAATAAGATCATTAAAATTTTATCCACTTAGGAGCACTTTCGATTATCCTAATAATCTTTGTCAACTAACACTTTGAAAGGCTAACCTTCCCACAATTCCATGATCTTAACGTTTGCTGCCTACCTGTTAATTAAGTCATGTTTGTATTTGCATATTAGCATAGCTTCCTTTATTTTCTTTTTATTATTATTTTTTTTAATTTGCAATATTTTTACATTATTAAAATTGAAGTCAAAACTCTATATACATAACTTAATATGATCGTAAAAAACAGATGCTGAAATATTATTATCTACTTTAGAATTTTGTTTCGATTAACCCATTTTAATAACAGCAAGTGCTCTTTAGTTCTTTTTTCCAACATACATTTCGACACACCTATGCATTTATAAATGACACAATTTTTATTTATAAATGAGGTTTTATCTTTAGAGTTATTTATTAATTTGTTTAATGTAGGAGGTGTGTAAAATGCAATATCACATATACCTTTATAAATTTTCCTTATAAAATTTACTTGATCATTCAAAATATATGGTATTGATATCCATATTTTTTATTAACAGGAGAATCAATATTATTATTAAAATTGTTATTCTTATATTTTGTATTAAAATCTCTAATAACATTATATATATGATTATAATTGTAGCCAACATTTAACAATTCATTCGAATATAGTTCAATATTTTTGCCTTTATCCAATGAATATTTCTAAAGAAGAAGGATTTCAAACCTGCCATTTTGTGTGACATTGGCACTCTTGATTTATATGAAATATATCCTCTTTTTACTATTGGTTAAATGGCCATACAGTAATCCAGAATACATTGATTTTTAGTTATTTTAAAATCAAGAAACTGAAACCACATTAAATTTTCATCTGTTTTTATTCATTTTAGACCTTTTAAACCATTTATTTCTTTAAACAACTCATTAATTGTATTTGGTTTGCCACATACAAAAACATCATTAACATATCAATAATGTACAGTAATGTTTTTTTGATAATATTCCTTATTACAAAATTACATATTTGAGCAACAGTAGGTAAACCTATTGGCCAAACATTGTCCATTTTATAAAAATCCTTCTTAAAAACTGCATAAATATTTTTATCATAAATATTTTTTAAGAAGGATTTTTATAAAATGGGCAATGGTTGGCCAATGGATTTACCTACTGTTGCTCAAATATGAAATTTTGTAATTTCTATATATGAAGAAAATATATTGAAAAATGAATATTATCAAAAAAATATTACTGCATATTATTATATTTTCAAAAGACATAATTGATTCAACATTAAAAAATGTTCAAAACACAAATTCACAATACATAAAGTATTCTAATATTAAAATAAAATAGGTGGTATGAATTTTAAATATCTTTTTACAAATCAGAGTTATTAGTACATTATTTTTTTAATTGTAAGTAAACGTTTTTAAAAGAAAGCATTATCTTTATCAGTTCACTTTGAAAGTTCTTTTAAAACTCTGGCTTTCATTTCTTCATTTCCCAATATTTGAGAAAATTTTCTGAGTTTACTTTTCTAATTCCAAAATAAAATCTTTTACAAATGATATCTGGAATAAATTCTATGGAGAGAAATTGGTCATTTATTTTTATTTTTTTTCCCTTACTTTTTTTTTTAGATGGATAATTTAGTCAAAACTTATTTACTTTTAAAACTTACAAATTAAATATTTAACTGCAAATAAGAATTTGAAAAAATGTCATTTTCAATAGATATATTCTACTCACCAGCTAATATATGTGAATTAGATTTCCTGTACACCCACACACACACACACTATATATATATATATATATATATATATATATATATATATATATATATATATATATATATGATCACAGTAACTTTATTTGTGCTTTTTTGCATAAGGTAAACAGTATATGTATAAAATATAGCATGCTAGTTCCTCAGTAAGCTGGCTTATTCAAATCATATTGGTGATAAACTTGCTTATTGATATTTCCAGGTTAAACATGTATTAGGTAAACATTGATGATACATCAGCTCTGTTAAGTCTCTGAAGTTTGATAGACTTCATGTAGACAAGCAATCTACTATATGAACAATAGAAAAACCATTCCTACATTCATGTGAATTCAAACTCAACTTCTGTGACTCTAGAACCAACTGGCTTGCACTTTATAAATGTCTTCTCCTCATAAGTTAATAATTTTGTCCCCATTTTTTTCAAACCCACTTTTTATTTTTTTAAAATTTTGATCAAAAAAAATAAACAAAGTAACAACTCTTCGTAATCCCTTATTTGTTATTTTTGTTTAGATCCCATTGCTAGCTTACTTGGCCAAAATGCTATTTACAGTTTTTGGACATAACATGCACCATCTCTTGATCAATTTTGGTCACAATTTTTTCATTTTAGGCTTATTTTATAAGAAATTCAAAATTTAAAATTGTAGTTCTAAAAATAACCGCATATAGCATTATATTTTGAAAAAAAAAATCAATTTCCTTTGCTGGCTATTGGTGCTTAGACCAGTCTCTTTTCTCTGATTGAATGCCTGCCAAATCTGGAAATTGTGTTGTAGGCATTTCTAAATGACAAAGTCAGAAACTAAACCAAGATGTTCTACACATTCATAATTGATTTTGAAGTAAATAAATATATTTATTGTAATTTTTTACATTCATAAATAAGATTTTACATTATTTTACCAAAATATAAAGTTTGATTCGGAAAATTTTAATTTTTTCAAGAAAGATAAGCTTGTGAAAGTAATCGCTTCTCAAAACTAGTTGTTGACACATAACAACTGTAATTTGAATAATAGGCATTTCTAAATGACAAACTCAGAAATAAAAATAAAATGCTTTATGTGTTCATAATTGATTTTGAAGTCAATAAATATATCTATCGTAATTTTTTACATTCATAAATAAGATTTTACATTACTTTATCGAAATATAAAGTTTGATTCGAAAATTTTTAAATATTATAAGAAAAATACGTTTGGAGAAATGATCAGTAATAAAAAACAATTATCGCTACTGACCATAATTAGGCATTTCTAAATGACAAATTCAAAACTGAAACTAAAATGTGGTGCACTTTCATATTTTGAAGTAAATAATTATATCTATTATAATTTTTTACATTTGTAAATAAGATTTTACATTACTTTATCAAAATATAAAGTTTGATTCGAAAATTTTTAAATATTACAAGAAAAATAACCTTGGGGAAAATGATAGATAGCTCTTCAGAAAAGTAAATTATGTTGACAGCTACAGACTGAATAATGACACCACGGATTTCTTGAAATATAATTCTTTTGTTTTACCACTGGCTATTTTTTAAACATTTTTTCTTAATTTTTTCATCAGTTATTAACATTTTTAATTTTTCATTACATTTAACAAATGTGAATCTAAAATTATTCAATTTTTAGTGCTGAATTAAAAAAATTCTGTGTATTTTAGATTAATATTTTAACAATAGAAACTGACTGGAAATGAAACTGATGAATAATATTGTTCTCATATTTAAGTAGTGGACCAATACAAAAATTAGACAAAGATTAAATAGGTTGAAGGGTATTAATTCACATTAATCAAAACCAATTTTTATCTAAAAATTTTTTTTAGTCCTCCAAACAAAATCAGATTGCAGAATTTAAAACTAAAATATATTATGATAATTTTCATTTAGTTTTAGTTTAAATTTTTTTTACTTAATTTAATTAAAATTAGATCAGAATTTTATAATTATTTTATCAAGTATTATAAATTGAAAACAATTTTGTTTTAGATTTTTTTCTTAAATATCAAAATCAGAATTAAGTAAAATATTAAGTCACGGCTAAAAACATGATGACTTGATGCCACTTCTGACCATTCAAATCCTGTCACTTTTAATGCTACGGTTAAGATTTTACCGTCATTTGAAAAATTATAAAAAGTTCCATAAGTTGCTGCCCTCTCTTGAATTATTTTACAAGTAAAAAAATCAATAAAACTGACATCGAAAGTCTAACAAAAGAAGTAGGCATTCTTTTCTTGAATCTTATTGGCTGTTAAATTTCAACAACAAAGAAAATGGTTGTCAATAACTGAAGAGTTAAGATTTTTTTGTTTCATTTCGAAAATGATAAACCATTTTAAACCATTTTAAAAGCATTTTTTGACAAATTATAAATTATTTTGATAAAATATGCTAAAAATAAAATTATTTTAGAAAAATAGTTAAGACTTTAACAAAAATTTACTTTTTCTGCAACGTAAAATTGGCAAAGAAATCACGTCGTCACCAAAACGTTTTGATTGGTCAGTAACATTTCGTTTTAGATTTTCCACTAGTGAATATTTTTATAATTATAAATAAAAATTTATTTTTGAAAAAACTTTCATTCATTTTCATAACCTGACAAATTATTAAAATACTTTTTACAAACAAAACTAAAGTGAATATAATATTAAAAGATGAATATATTTTGACACTTGAGTTTGTGAATTGACCAATTAAAAGTTTAGACCTTTACCTCACCCAGCCAATAAAATAATCAGGAAAAAAGAGGTTAAATAGACATTTTTAAATGTTTGATTTAAAATACAATAATTTATAATAATTTTAAATAGCAAAATTATTATTTATGCATTAATCTGTTATTCCATTTAATATTTTTTGCAAATAAATACCTACAATAAAATTTGTTTGTGTTCATATCTAATTTTCCTTACAACTTTATATACATATGCACACACATTTCTGCATTGTTGAAGGCCATGATTTAATACTGTCTCAATATATCACACCTAGAGATTAAAACTAATGCAATTGTTACAATTAATAATTGAAAGACCCTGTAGAAATTTAAAATATTTTTAAGATAAATTTCGTGATTGGTTTAAATATTCATTTTTTCTTTCATAAGTATTTCCTTCATCCCTCTATATAAGAAAATGAGGTAAAGAAAGAAGGTGAATGTTCTTGTGTTGTAAAACAATGTTGTCTTATGCTATAACTAAAGGTCGTTTCATTGTAAACAGTTGCTTGAGTCTTAATCTCAAAATATTATAAATGTTATATTTCATATGTAAAGTTATAGAATGATGCTATATAAATGCAAATACACAATCATATTATTGTTCTCATCAGATAATTTATGTATTATTTTATATGAATAAAGTAGGTTCATGTAAATATAAATTTGCATATATGTAATAAATGTTCATTATTTACACCGCTGTTTACAAATAGAATTATTTTATTATATTTGCAGATTGGAAATTTTTCTACCGCATTTTTGCTCAATAAACAGATAATTGAAATAAGTAAGTATGAATACAGAAATACAATTTTAAAAAAAATATATTCATGATTTTTTTATAACTATTTTATAACATAGTATTTAATTACGTAAATCTAAAGAAAAAATGGAGCATTAAAATATGTTACTTAACTAATAATAAGGTATTTATTTAGTTTGAAGCCTGTCCATTAAAGTATAAATATTGGCTATCTTAATATAAAGCTGAGTACTGATTATATATATGTGTGAGGATAGTAATCTAGACCAACTGATGATTGCTGGTTTAGCATGAAATACGTATATTGGTGATTATTTATCTTTTCAACATGTGTGTGATCAGGTGGGTCAGCAATATGAGATGGCACTGAGAGTGGTGGGTCGTGTGAAAGTCTGAGTTCGAACCCCTCATATATTACATATATAAATGCAGGTTTAAGCCTGTACAATGTATTAAATTGTAATTGTAAATTAACGATCAAGCTAATGCGCATGCGCTTTACAGATTTTAAACTAAACGTAAATGAACACTCCCATTCTCAAACACAAGATAAAGATTAGCTCATACTTAAACGTTTGGGTTGAAAATATAGATGGATTCATTCTATTTTTTCATAAGGATTTTATCTTCCGTTTGAGAACTAAAGTATTCATTTACGTATGGTTTAAAATCTGTAAAGCACATGTGCATTAACTAATAAATAAATGTAGTTAATAGATTAATCAAAAAAAAATATAGCTTTAATATATGCAATTTTTTTCCGTATTTAACTGTAAATGACAAAAATTTTAAAACAGATTAACTCATTACTATAGTCACTCAGTGCCATTATTTCTCTAGTATTACAAGAAACAGTTTAATCGTTTATCATGATTTAAAACTATTATCAATTTACTGCTGCGTAAAAAATTCAGATTACTCAAGCTGCTTCATCTGTGGCTTTTTCTCCATATCATTGCCAAGAAAATTATTCTTTACATTTATCTATTTCATATGTAATCATCATTTTTATCTTTTATCTTCTTTTAAAAGTTAATGACCCTTTTTCAACATATTTTAGTTTCTTAATTTTTAATAATATAAGTATTATAAACTTATGCTTTATCCCTAAGTTTTACATTTGATTTTTTCTTGTTAATTGACACACACAATTTTTCATTCTTTGTGATATTGTAACCATGTATTGTTGTTTTATTAAGTATTCAGTCTTCAGATATATAATTAAAAATGAGTTAAACATATTTATTAAAAATATTTTTATTTTAGTACTTAAGATATATTTCTTTTCAATATTGTTATTTCTAAAAAAACACGATACTAATGTTTAATTTTATGCATTATGCTAGCTGTATTAATAATTGATAATTCAGTTTATAGCTAACTTTTTCTAAATTAGTATATTCAGTATAAATATTGTCCTAGTTTTTGCCTTTATCTCATAGCTAATATAATATTTCGTACAGTTCTGAATCCATTCTCATCTGAAAAGCTTGGATAACTTACGAGTGTTTTAATTCTCTGAGATTTTCACTTTAATCCACAAAACGCAACTAAAAATAAATTCTGAATTTGAAAAAAGTAGTGAAAAATAAGATCTTTAATTTGACAAAAAATCATTAAACATCACATGATCATCATTTCTTATGCTTGCTCATAACTGTATTAAAACAGGCAAAACTCTTCATATAGTAGTGCCACTCAGTGCAAACCAGAGTAATTAGATCCAAGGCTCCTCACTGATAAAAGCCATAAGCTAGAAACTAGTCTGGGGATATTGGATGAGTATGCACTAGATAGGGATTTTATGCATAAGCCTTCTGGCATCCATTGATTTTCTGGCTTGCACTGAATAGCACTACTGTATGGAGAGTTTTGCCTGTTTTAAAAAAAAATGTCAACAAAAAAAGTGATAAAAAATTTGATTTGAAAAAAATAACAACAATAAAAGAGATAGAAAAATTAAAGAAATGTATCAAGAAATGAAGGAATTTTAAAAAATTCCTCAAGAAATAGAATTTAAAGAAATGCAATTAATGAATGAAGACGTATAACAGAAAAATCAAGAAATGTAATGAAAAAAACTTACAAAAAGGGATCAAAAAATAAAAGAATTTAAAGAATGACAGAAATTTTAAAGTGTTACAGGAAACTATAAGCAGATTGAGATTGAAAATAGCATTTCAAATATTAGTGCAAGTTCAATAGAAAATGGAGTATGTGGAAAGACAATTACATACTGATTTGGAGGAAATAGCCCAAATATATAGTGAGTCTAGTAATAACAAATTGCAGGAAAGTGTGCAAGGTGTAATATAAAGAATAAAAAAATGGAAAAGAGAAAATAAGCTTAACAAACCCTAAAGTGAATGATTTGAAAGAGAAAAATACTGTAATGATGCTATAGATGAGAAAAATCTCAATTAAAGCATTTTTAAAATTATATACCTAGATAAAATAAACTTTAAAATATGAAATTATAGCAGATATTAAACTTGAGAATGTTCTGAACTCTATAGATGAAAGCTCACATAAAATAAATAGTGAGAATAAAATCCAAAAACTCAATAAAGTAAAGGTAGAAAAAACCATTAACATTATGAATTTGTTAAAAACTTTGTGTGATATCATGTTACAACATGTGATAAAAATAATTGTAGTAATCAAACTAAGAATCTTGCAGATGAAAACCAGAGTTCATTATTTAAAGTAACTTGTGGGTGTTATTCATGAACTAAAAAATGTATTCTTCTATCTGAATGTTAAAAAAGGATGAAAAGAATATGTGCAGAAAATTAAAGATAGATATCCTCTGAATTGTATATCATGCAAGTAGCAAAAAGGCTTAATAAAATAAAACCAAAAAAATTAAATGATCTATTAGTAACCTAAGTTTAAATGAACTTATTATTCTTGAGAGATCACCATATTACAGTACTAGCATTGAGACTGAAAAGAAAGTGGAAGAATGGAAAAAGAAAAGAAAATGGAAGTTCCATTCTAAAATAAAGAGAATATTAGATTTTTTATGCCACATTTCCATCACTAAAGAAATATCTAGAGAAAGGCAAAGTTTGATTTTATGGGGATAAAGAATAGCTTATTATCTAATGACCTGGATCTGCTTAAAGGATAAATGATGTAAATAGAAAAAAATAAATTTTTTTAAAAATAAAATGATAAAATTTAAAATGAAGGACAATACTGGAAAAGACTATTAAAATATCAAATTTAGACAACTTTCTTACAAAAATAAGAGATTACCAGCTTACTAGATGATGATGATGATAATAATAATAATAATAATAATAATAATAATAATAATAATCCCGCAGCAAATCTCTGCTGAGGTAAGAAGCAATCCTTAAGTTCTCCGATGTAAGTATTTATTTTTTACTTTTGTTCCAACTTGTTATTCGCAAAACAAACATAATACAGGAAAAATCGAATTATATAATAGATTAATAGTGTTTTTTGAAAAATATCGGTGTGTTTTAATATCTTTTTTTTTAAAAAAATAAAAAAATACTGACTTGAGTCAGAATAAATCATGGCTACTGCCCAATCAAGCGTGAGCGAATTAAGCACCAATACGAAATTAACAACATCGTTAGTTTCAACATCGCCTATTTCGTATGCAAAAGTACTTAAAAGTAATAGCAATACTACAGCACCAACTCAAATACCGCGCTTCCGTAGAACAAACACAAATGATATAAAAAATCTTGATCTAAACACTAGAGAGGAAAATCAACCCCCAGCCGCAATCTGGACAAAAGAAACGCTTGAAAATGTGACGGACCGTTTCAGTAATACGGTGCCTCGTACGTTATTTGAAACATTTCGCAGGTTTTTTTCACCAACTTCGTTAGTACTCGCAGTAACCGATAATCAATGCTCATTATATCGTTTCCCAAAAGCTTTATTATATGAAGCAATCACGCAAAATGCACTATGGGAAACAATCTCTTGTATCGCGGATCACCCAAATACTCGATATATAACCATTGATTTTTATACTCAGCAGCAAAAAGAACGTTTTCAATCCACTATTTTAGCACTTGATAATTACGCACTCGTAATTATAGATGAAAACCGGAAAAATATAATTACTGGAGTGCTTAAAAATACTTATCTTAAATACAACGTACAAGATTTTCAAAAAATGATAAACCCGTTTGGAAAAGTAATTGCCCTACAGCCTATATATTTAAAAGACACACCTATACCGATATGTAGTAATCGTTTTGAATTTAAAATAAAACTACATAAAAACGTAGACGCCTCAACGATTCCAACACAGATTACAGATCAAGAAGCGACACTCTCTCTTCACATAAGAGGTCTAAAGCCACTTTGTTTTGGCTGTGGACAGAGAGGACACCTATCAACTCAGTGCGATAACACAAAAAGCAATCACTGTGAACAAACTAAAATCCTCTCCCCAGAACAACCCAGTGATGAAAATAAAATTTATAATAACACTACATCCATTGGCAACCAAATAATAGAAACCGGAAAAAAACAGGATCAAAC
Organism: Epiperipatus broadwayi; assembly: GCA_028023455.1. Lineage (NCBI taxonomy): Eukaryota > Metazoa > Onychophora > Udeonychophora > Euonychophora > Peripatidae > Epiperipatus > Epiperipatus broadwayi. The sequence goes on along the minus strand of JAQFVV010000712.1, from coordinate 25,610 downwards.
ACCCACAAACAAAAATAATAATGGATCAGAATTGCCTATCCAAAAGACCAACCAAAAAAATAATAACACAAAAACTAACACAGAAATCCAAGATTCAAACGAAAATAATTCTCAAGAAACCACAACACAAAATACAGCAATTACATCACAGGATCAGCATCTCAATAAAACAAAATGTGTACCAAGTAAAAATCAACAAACAGAAAGTAAACACACACAGTTATATAATGAAAATATAAATCCAGATAATATAAAGATACCAATAATAAAAAAAACTACAATTATAAACAAAACTGCATCAAACATAATGGATGCAATAGAAGCTCCTCTTCCACCTATTCAAGAAAATACACCAGAGGGAAAAAGAAAACCAGGTCGACCACCAAAGAACCATGAATCCAAAAAGGTAAAAAAACAGACCAAAAGCACAACTCATCAGACATATACAATTTAGAAAATGATGAAATAGAAATGGATGTAAGCCAACAACAAATGGACACCTGTTCGGTTTCATCGCAAATTGCCTGTATAGAGTCTGAAGCAATATTAAATGAAAGAAAAACTGATAATAAACCCAACAATGTCTTAAATATGTATCAGCATCCATCTACTGCAATATAAACAAACATTTAGTATTAAAAATAAAATAAAAATCAATACCCTGTTAAAAAATTATTTAAAACATGAAGATAAAAATTGGATCGCTCAACATTAGAGGCTTAAATGCCACCAAAAAACTTTTTGATCTCAAAAAATGGTTACATACAACACAACCACACATACTGGGGCTTTTGGAAACAAAAATATACAGCAGCTCTCAAATTGATCCATCAAAATATTTAGTCAACCAAGGTTTTTGTGCCTGCTCAAGGCAATCATCATCACCATCAGGTGGCACAGGCATAATTATTTCACACAACTGCCCTTTCGATTCTTTTAAAATTATATATATTGACTCTAATCTTATCATATTAACACTCCATCATAAAAATATCACACTTAACCTAGTATTTGTATATATACCACCAGGCCCTGTCATCATCTCCAGAATAATAGCAACAATAAATTCAATGCTTACAGCAACACCAAATCCCATAATACTCCTGGGAGATTTCAACATGACCTACCAAACTTTTGTCACCAAATGGATCCATCAAATAACAATCCCACTTATGAGTGCTGAGGGTTTTCTCCCAACAAACTCAATATCTTTTAATAACAATAGATATAAGTCACTTATTGATTTGTGTTTCTACTCACCAATGTTACATCATTATTTTAATCTTGAACTCTGTCCATCTATAATCTCAGATCATGCTGCTCAGTTCATCACCCTCGACCTAACAAAAATACAAAATACAACAATAGCCCTCCAAAAGACTATGCGAATACTTCTTCCAGCACAAACAACTGAATTCTTATATTCAGAAACATATATAATGCTCCAAAAACTTCAAAACATGTCACTCGATCCAGTACAAAAGTATATAGCATTCACCAATATACTTTCTTTCAACATCAATCATATTACCTGCAACTCAACACCCCCCACCAGATTATTAGCATTGGCAGATGAACTACATAAAAGAATAACCATTTCCAGACCAACTACAGATAATCAAACACAAATTAAAAAACTTACAGAAATGTACAACAATACATGCAATACACTAAAGCAATATGTAGCAATAAAAAAGAAAAAAATATGCCTTACACAACAACATACTTGGACCAGAGCATACATACGGTGGGCATTGGGATACCCATCCACAGTCAGAGTGCCTATGGCACTTGAAATAGATGGCTCTATAACAGCTGGACATAACATGATAAACCCAATATATCAACACTTTAAAAAAATACTGCAAAAACAGAGAGTGTACATACCAAATGAAGACATATTTGGAGACCCTGAAACAGATACACCAATAACAACAACTGACATTGTATTTCAACTTGCAACAATAACAAACACATGTCACCCAGGACCACAAGGAATTCCCAAATTTGTGTTCAAACATCTTAGTCACTTCACAGCAAAATACCTGTGCAATCTAGCCAATTACATATCCCAAAAAATTTACAACATACAAAGTCTATACCCAATTGCAATGGTTCCATTTAACAAAAAACAAACAGCAATATCATCTTTATCTAATCTACGACCAATTTCAATGGGACCTTTAGGAATAAAAATTCTTGAAAGAGTGATAAAGGAAAAAATAGAACAACACATACTCCCTGTGTTATCATCAGCACAATATGCCAAAAAAGGATCATCCATTGGCCAGGGTGCCTTAATGTACAAAACAATTATCGAAGTAGTGAAAAAAAAAAGAAAGAAATATGCACCAATTATAGTTCAACTAGACATTGAGGCAGCTTTTGACTCAGTGCCTATAGCCAAATTATTAGACGTGCTGAAAAAAACAACAACACCTCCATCCCTACTATATATAATAGCAAATCTGCTACTCAGCCGTGAAATTCACATCACATTGAATGGAAAAAAATCACCAGCCTTCAGACCGAGTCAATCCATCCCACAAGGATCCCCCCTAAGTGCCTTGCTCTTTACAATATATAGAAATCCTCTATTAATAGAGATACAGAAAAAAATAAAAGGCATTCAAATTCCAAACACTGCTTTAAATATATCATGCATAGCCTATATGGATGATGTAACCGTTTTCCTCCCCTCTAAAAAGAACCTCCCCATATTACAAGAGATAATCAAGAATTATACCTCAAATTTTAATTTAAAAATTAACACAAATAAAACTGCAGCATGGTCAATATACACAGGCAAGCACTGTACAGAGATGTTTAATGGTAAACCATCTGCTTTCCTTGGTTTCCCATTCTACCTTGGAACCAATGGAATGAGGCAAAAAATTCAAAATAAATTAAAAATAGATGCTGAAAAAATCACAGCCTCACTTGAAAAGTCATACCTGTCAATATATGCAAAGGTAGCACTATTTAATCAACTTATAACTACAAAAATTACATACTATACACCTATAATCAAATTTGCAAAAACATTCATATCTAAAATCTCGTCAATCTGTAACAAACTAATATGGAAGAGAAAGACAGTGGCAATCTCTTTAAAAAATCTGAGCAGACCACCACATAGCAATGGACTTGGACTCCATACAATCAATGTTTTTTACACACAGAAATCAGTAAATCTAATAACAGCAACCATAAAAAGATTTCCAGACCTGGAGTGTGTAATCAGTATAATACCCACAGACAGACCACCCCCTTCATATGGATATCTATCCACACTGATTGAAGAACTCAAGCCAATATACAACAAAATATCACTCAATAATGACAACAAGTATACATACTGGGACATTTACAATATACTACATCCAAACCAGACACCCAATCTACATCCATCAGTTCTTGGAATAGACAACAGGCAACTACTGCAACAATTCAGAAAATGATCATTAGAACCAAAATTATTCGATTTTCTGCTTAAGCTTAATCTCAATGCTCTACCCACAACCCATTTCCTTAGATTTCGTAGATTCTATACCAATAGAGACCCCCTGTGCGGGCTATGTCATAGAGAAGAAGAGACACAAGATCATTTTCTTCATTCCTGCAGTGCCCTAGAAACAATACGTCGCACAATGTTTACCACATACAGAAAGGCTATTATTTCAATAGATGAAATAATAAATACATTTAAAAAAGGCAATAACCCTGCTATTCGTGCAGCAACATACAGCCTTTATGCCTACTGGTGCACCAGATGCACTTTTGCACTTGCCAATAACCCTCGACGCCACCCAGCAACATATTCAATAAAACTAGAACTGTTAAGAAAAAGAGACAGCATCCTAGCTCAACCAGATATATTTGCAGCCACATGGTCACACTTGAAACAGAGATCCAGTCTATGAAATATAAAGACCAATAAGATAGATGATGACATTTTCAACATCAGCATTTTTTCCAACTTTAAAAAAAAAAAATGCAAGCATAAACTGAACTAGATAGAAGACCAAATTTAAAAACAAGAAGAAAAAAAAAGGATGCAGAAAAGATAAAGACTTATATACTGAAAGTTGTAATTTGTTTTTCATTTGTAAAAAATCAATATATGACTCTGTAACTTTTTAGACTCAATAAAGTTTTGCTTTGAAACATAATAATAATAATAATAATAATAATAATAATAATAATAATAATAATAATAATAATAATAATAATAATAATAATAATAATAATAATAATAATAATAATAATAATAATAATAATAATAATAATAATAATAATAATAATAATAATAATAATAATAATAATAATAATAATAATAATAATAATAATAATAATAATAATAATAATAATAATAATAATAATAATAATAATAATAATAATAATAATAATAATAATAATAATAATAATAATAATAATAATAATAATAATAATAATAATAATAATAATAATAATAATAATAATAATAATAATAATAATAATAATAATAATAATAATAATAATAATAATAATAATAATAATAATAATAATAATAATAATAATAATAATAATAATAATAATAATAATAATAATAATAATAATAATAATAATAATAATAATAATAATAATAATAATAATAATAATAATAATAATAATAATAATAATAATAATAATAATAATAATAATAATAATAATAATAATAATAATAATAATAATAATAATAATAATAATAATAATAATAATAATAATAATAATAATAATAATAATAATAATAATAATAATAATAATAATAATAATAATAATAATAATAATAATAATAATAATAATAATAATAATAATAATAATAATAATAATAATAATAATAATAATAATAATAATAATAATAATAATAATAATAATAATAATAATAATAATAATAATAATAATAATAATAATAATAATAATAATAATAATAATAATAATAATAATAATAATAATAATAATAATAATAATAATAATAATAATAATAATAATAATAATAATAATAATAATAATAATAATAATAATAATAATAATAATAATAATAATAATAATAATAATAATAATAATAATAATAATAATAATAATAATAATAATAATAATAATAATAATAATAATAATAATAATAATAATAATAATAATAATAATAATAATAATAATAATAATAATAATAATAATAATAATAATAATAATAATAATAATAATAATAATAATAATAATAATAATAATAATAATAATAATAATAATAATAATAATAATAATAATAATAATAATAATAATAATAATAATAATAATAATAATAATAATAATAATAATAATAATAATAATAATAATAATAATAATAATAATAATAATAATAATAATAATAATAATAATAATAATAATAATAATAATAATAATAATAATAATAATAATAATAATAATAATAATAATAATAATAATAATAATAATAATAATAAAATAATGAAATATATGATCAGAGTATAAATCACAAAAAAAAGAATAAATATTGTCATTGGTTTTGCAGAGATTGAAGATGTCTTCAACTTCTAATAAGGGATAAGGATTTATTCATATACACAAAACAGGGTGACATCATATGATGTTTTTTGAAATGCATATATTTCAGCTGCTGCTGCACCTCATTTTTTTTAAGTAGTTTACTCACTAATGTATAAGATTTAGAGAATGCAATGTGGGTCAGACATTTGATGAATTTTTCAATTTGAAAGACTCAAAAGAAAGAAATTCAAATGCAATATTTTATCAACTTCTAAGATTAAGAAAAAGAAAATCTTCATATATTAATATTATATTTAACATTTTGTGAATTGTGGATAGCTGAACAGTATTAGTAATGAGAAAATCATTCTGTCTTCATGCTTTATTATAAACCTTAATGTCCTATGGTTGAATTTTTTTATGCATCCTAGAATTGTGAGATCCTATTCACTATTTTGATAGGTGAAGACAGTTAAATCTTTGAACTATGAAATCATGGATATATTTCTTCTGCCAGTGAAAGAATATTTATAAAAATGACTAAAATGTATTAATCATTATAAAAATAAAGCTAAATTTTGTAGTAGGGGTAAAAATGAAAAATGAAAAGTTACCCATAATTTCATATTTAATGGCATTCTTCCTTTTAATAATAAATTTGGATTGTTCCATTTATAGTTTATTTGCATGTGGATTTACTAAGTATATAATAATCTCGCTTTGATAAAGATATTCTGCATCAAAAGCTTGTTTTAAGAAATTTTTTTTTTCAGTTTCATTGCTGTATTTATATAATATTGTTTACAATAAAATATGTATTGTTTATTAAAATATGTATTTATCACAAAGCTTGTTGAGGAATTGGCAATCCTCTTTGTTTATAACTTACAAGCTTAAGAGAATAGGGTCAAGTGATCTATGACTCTTATTTTGACTATTTATAGTGTCTACCTTAAGTCTTATGCAATTTTATATTGCTAAGACTACTAATATATGGTATGGCTGAAGATCTATCAGCCCTATATAGCTATTTGAGTTGGATAGCTGGGTTTGAAGACATGTAGGTGTTTGAAAATTTCAGATTTTCCACTCAAAAGATAAATTTTAGTTAAATGCTGGCTTTGGGTTGGTATTTTTTAGATCTAGTGTCTGAACCTACCCTGACACCACTCCGAGGAGTGCCAAAGCATAAAACCATTGTCAGGGATTTGGGGAGGGGTTCCTGACAGAGATATTTTAAATGCTTTCTCTGGCTAAGCATTTATCACAAAGCTTGTTGAGGAATTGGCAATTCTCATTGTTTATAACTTATAAGCTTAAGAGAATAGGATCATGTGATCTATGACTCTTATTTTGACTATTTATGTATGTAAGTACTTTTTAACAGCATTTATGTATATAATATAAATGATTTGTTATACGTATTTTAACTAAGAAAATTCCAATAGCCGCTCAAATTAGTTATATTACAACATTCCACAAAAACTTATTTAATAAAGAACTTGTATAAATTGACCAATAAATATATAAACTGGATAAAAATTTAAAAAAAAGTTAGCCTATGTTTTGGTTATACTATTAAATATTTTATAAAGTTTGTTTGTAATATATGACAAACAATGAAACAATAAATTGCACTGTAAAGGAAGAAAAGAACATTTTCTTGATATGTGAAACAGGTTGAAATGCATAATTTATGAAAGTATAAAGAATTTTGAACCATTTTTGATCTGCTTCGTAAATGGAAGTTTAAATGCAAAAACTTGTCAATTCACAAAGTATATTTGACGGCAAATCTAAAAATGTTATTTAAAATACTGAATTAATAAAAATAAAAATGTTATCAGTCAAATTGTAAAAGTTGATAACAAGTTTTTCATTCTTCCTATTATTAATTAATGTAATCAAAGAAGGAGAAAGAGAAAAATGTGTTTTTTTTCATTCATTTATGTGTCAAAATCTGATATAATTTGTAAAGAGAATTTAAAAAATGTCTTCCAATAAACATGTTGTAAAAAACAAAGTCAAATCTTGTTACTAGGTGGTGACAAATCCATTGTATGGAAGACATATTGTTGAACAACATCAATAAATAAGTCTGAATCAAGCAACTAAAGCAATATTCCACCCAATTCAGTAGTCTCATTTATTTTAGTTTTATCTGAAAATTCAACTCAGGAAATAGACTTGCAGTAATATTATGCAGAGGAGAGATACTATTGGTCAATACTGTTTATCAATGTAACTTAGATAGCCATGTCTTTCTAACTATTTTACACAATACTCCGCTTATAACAGCAAAATGATGGCAGTATCTAAGAGAATATCATCTAGTATGAGTGAATAGATAACCAAAAATCACACCAATCAAAGTACCCAGATATAAAATCAGATACAGAAACAAATACTGAAGCATTCTAAAACCAGACATTACCTGATTTCATAATTCCATGAAACAGTCCATAAAACAACCCAAGACTTACTATTACTACACTCTATCTAACATCACCAATGCTGCTGTATTTTTCATCTAAAATCACCAGTGCACCAGGAAGATAACTACCATCTTCAGAAAAACAAATGAAGACATCTAAAAATAAATTTTAAAAATATCTGCTGAAAACAATGGTTTGGAACTGTTTAATTATTCCACACAATAAGATCTTATATATATATATATATATATATATATATATATATATATATATATATATATATATATATATATATATATATATATATATATATATATATATATATATTATAAGGTGTTAAATCTAAAATATTTGCTATTATTTTTAATATTTTGTAAATCTAGTGACTGTCGCAAGTATATAAGTGACATCATTATATATTCATTGTTAGTAATGACTTGAAAGGTTGCTATTCTTCCACATTACTAATTTAATAACAACATGCGATTTAAAAATATTACATTCATTGTTAATAAAATGTTAAGTTATTTTTTATTAATCCATTTAGTTTGGGTTTGCTTATTTAACTTAATTCAAACATTATGATTTAACATCTAATATGTTAATAACATATACAACCTTAAGAAATTATGCAATAAATTGGAGAATATGCAGGGATGGTGATAATAATTTGAAAACGAAGATTGGGCATTATTAAGTTTTCCAAAAGCAAACTTTCTATTCAGAAGATTTGGCAACTTAAAATACTTTCACTTTTTTATTATTGAAAGTAGTAAAACAAACTAAAAATACCTTTGGGCGAACTTGTACTTAGTTTAAACCTTCAGTGCTAGGTTTTAAATTATCATCATCATCATATTGATTAATATTATTATATATATATATTTGTTTGGAATAAAAGATTACAGTTACCTATTTGTAGTATTTTGGTTCAGATTCAAAATAATGTTAAATATTTATATTTGGTGTAACATTGTGGATTGAACATTCACTTTCTTTTGCTTAGCTTCACATGTATATGATCACATAATGTACTGAATATAACAGAATAAATAAATTGATCATATTACAAAATATATATAATAAGTAGCATGCAATAAATAATTTGAAATGAGAAATTAGCAAGTTTATAGAAAATGTATTATATTCACATTTGATCTATCTATCTATCTATCTATCTATCTATCTATCTATCTATCTATCTATCTATCTATCTATCTATCTATCTATCTATCTATCTATCTATCTATCTATCTATCTGTCTGTCTGTCTGTCTGTCTGTCTGTCTGTCTGTCTGTCTGTCTGTCTGTCTGTCTGTCTGTCTGTCTGTCTGTCTGTCTGCCTGCCTGCCTGCCTGCCTGCCTGCCTGTCTGTCTACCTACCTACCTACCTACCTACCTACCTACCTACCTACCTACCTACCTACCTACCTACCTACCTACCTACCTACCTACCTACCTACCTATCTATCTATCTATCTATCTATCTATCTATCTATCTATCTATCTATCTATCTATCTATCTATCTATCTATCTATCTATCTATCTATCTATCTATCTATCTATCTATCTATCTATCTATCTATCTATCTATCTATCTATCTATCTATCTATCTATCTATCTATCTATCTGTCTGTCTGTCTGTCTGTCTGTCTGTCTGTCTGTAGATATGTCTGTATCAAATTATTATAGAAAATATTTATTGATCTATAATTTGGATTAATATACTCATATATAATAATATATATAATATATTGCAGATCCTCACAATCAAAAAGCCCATGCTCATTTCGCAACATATGAAAAACAAACAAGATTACACAAAGATGTACCTTATGAAATAAAAGAACCTTATATTAATTTTGAAGTATACAAAATGCTCTGTAAAAATGAATTCTATTCGGTAAGTTTAATTTTTTGATTTTAACATAAAACTATAATAGGTCACTAATTTATCATATTACTTATTAAGAAACATATATTAAAAATATCAATTTTTTTTAAAAAAAATTTATTTACAGAACCCAAGCAAAACTTCAAAACTAAAATGTTATTATAAAAATGGTTCTCCGTTTCTTATTCTTCAGCCAATTAAAATAGAAGACCTGCATCTAGAACCTAGAGTTTCTATGTTTTACGACGTATTAACCGATAAAGATATTCAAGTGATTAAAGAATTATCAACACCAGCTGTAAGCTTATTTTTGTGTAATATCATAAAAATACAAATCACACATACAACCGATAGTAGACAAAAAATATATATTGAACTTTTTTTTTTAGAACTATAACGACTCTTTTATAATTATTGCCACACAAAAAACGATATTTGATGTAAAAGATATTAAAGTCTACAATATAACTTGATAAGTTCGTAAAATCTTCCTTACTGTAACAGAATAAATGTCTTCTATCAAATTTTACATGTTTCATTGATTCAAACAACTAGACCATCATTTCTTCTTCATAGAGCCAGCTAGAATCTAAGCAGTTTTATAAACTTAGCAATGTCAGAACAAAGCGTTGCTTTCTATCGTCACAATGTAAACCGTATATTATAAACTTTCCTAATTAGGTGTACTTTTAAAATACTGTCTACTGCAAATTAATTACTCATTCAATGAATAACAGTCACCCATGAATGCGTTGGATTACTATTAATTTATGATAAATATTAATGATTTTCCTCGGGTTTGGGGCTGAAATTTCCCTCTCTATGCACACAAATATTTGTAAGCGATTGTTATCTTAATTTTTACATTAATGATAATACTTAGATTGAATTTTGTCTGCGCACATATATAAATTCTTTTAACATATTTATTCGCTATTTTATAGTATTGTTCTTTAAACAATAATAATATTTTATAACTTATTTAGTTATTTATCATTGGATTTAAACTTTCTTTTTATTTAAATATTCTAAATATAATTTTTTTATTTGGGATGATGGTATGTAAGATGTGATAATGTGTTGGACTATTTCCATTATCTATCATTAAATTGTCACTGGTCAGACCAGCAACACCTGAAGAAGAGTGGAGAATAATATTATCGAAAAGTTGTGTAATTACTAATCTGTGTTGTCTATTTGTGTGTTATTACTAACAAATTGTTTGTATTTGAAAAGTTTAAATTATTTGAATTTTCTATTCATTCAACATTTAATGATAGATGATGGAAATAGTCCAACATATTATCATATATATTTTTTAGGATAAACACGTTCAACTAGAACAGATTTAGCAATAGTATATATCAGGTTATACATGTGACTCATTAAGAGAGAGAGCGAGAGAGAGTGAGAGAGAGAGAGAGCGAGAGAGAGTGAGAGAGAGTGAGAGGGAGAGAGCAAGAGAGTGAGAGAGAGAGAGAGAGCGAGAGAAAGCAAGAGCGAAAGAGAGAGCGAGAGCAAGAGAGAGAACGAGAGAGAGAGAGAGAGAGAGTGAGAGAGAGAGCGAGCAAGAGAGAGAGAGAGAGCGCGCGAGAGAGAATTATAATAAACAGAAACTATAAAAATAATACTATAATTGTAAAAACTAAAATTGTCCTCGAATTTCTCATGATTAATTTTATCATTTATATTTATTGATTTTGTAATTATAAATTTATTTAAACGCACATTGATTACGTAAGTAATATTTACTAAGGCTGTAACCTCAAGAATGTGCGCGTAAAAATATAATAGTAGGGACCTCTACAGGTCTTAGGTGGTAGAAGAAAACTTATTGCTGAAATTAAGACTCTTTAGCATAAACTTATTATATTATTTCATCTTTAAATAAATAAATACATTGTAACTTCCCTCCATTGGAAGTGAGGTATGCTTTTTAAAATTTATCTGCAAACATAAAAATATTTCATATTTCTGCATACTAAATAGAGCAAAATTTTTACAATTGTTAAATCATCCAACGATTTGCTTTGTTGAATGCGTAATTTAGTTTATTCATTCAATGTCCTGAATGTTTATTATATAAGTAAATAGAGGAATTAGGATATTTCAGATTATATTCAGCCTCCACTCCATTTCAAACAATTGATATACATGACCACATACATGTGAAAAATATTGATTATCCCCAGTATATGTAATTCATTCCGAACCGACACACATCACCTGGGCTAGATCATAATCTTTCACATATATATACAATCAGCGCTTTGATTGTATTAAGATAGCAATTGCTTAAAATTTAATGAGTAGGTTTCAGTCTTCTCACCCTTTCAATTACTCAACCATCTATTTCGTTGAAGAACCAATGATGGAATACTCAAAATCCATGTGGACATTACATCAATAAAATCCTCCATATTATCAGATCATTACATATCCATATATTAACAGAAGATGGATGGATGAACTTATAGATGTAACCTATTGCCAAGGCAGTCAAACATTTTACAGGTAAACATTGACATTCTTCTCCCTTTGAAGTTAATTAACTATTATTTATAACAAATTTAGATTATTGACAATTTGATGACAAACTAAACCTCAGATTTATTATTATTTCTTAGCATTGCATTTTTAAATGTTCTAATGAAATTGAGCTTCATTTCCTAGGGCAAATGTTTTATGCAATGGTAGCAAGAATTAATCTATAAACAAAAAATATATTAGATAAACAATATAGAAATCTTAATCAACCTTTCAAAGCTAATATTTTTATTTATCATTCAAGAATTTAGCATAGCATAAATGAATTTTATTTTTGCCACTAATTAAAACTGAATATTTTACATTTACCCTCAAACATGTTATTTTAATTAGGTCAAAATAATTTAAATTTTATATTTTTCTGAAGGTTTGTGATGATGGCATAGGTGTGACAATATGTTGGACTATTTCCATCATCTATCAGGAAATGTTGAATGTATAGAAAATTTTAAACTTTATTTAAACTTTTCAAACACAAATAATTTGTTAGTATTATAACACACAAATAGACAACATAATCAAGTAATATTGTTTTCCACTCTTCTTCAGGTATTTCTGGTCTGACCAGTGACAGTATTAACATAGGACTCAAACTCGCACATTTAGATCCTTGAATATCAAATTTCAGACAAATGCTCTGACCAACTGAATTATTTTGTCAAAGACAACAGATAGCAGAAATTTCATATATTTATATATGAAAATTGTTTCAAATCCTCCTGACTCCTTTAATATTTTTTTTTGTACAAATCCTTCTGAGTCCTTCAATTTTTTTAGTATTCTTTTCTAAGAGCAAGGTTAATTAGAGGCTTCCATACATTATGTATTACCACACTGGGTTGATTTATAGGATTATTTGCTATTATCTTCCTTGAAATTTCTTCTTTGCATATTTTCTTCTCTATTCAATATTTTTGTATTTTCCTAATTAAACATAGGGTTATTAGTACATATATGGTCTGCTACTGTAGATGCATCTACTTTTTGTCTTTTAACATCATGTTCTTCCAATCATTGATCAACTGGGTAATATGTCTCACCAATATACCTACTTCCACATTTACATGATATTTGATAGACACAGTTTTTGTTTTTTAGGATTTCCAGTTTAGGCTTGGTGGAAGTAAGTGTGGTATGACTTTTGAAAGACTGCAGATTTTCTTTAATTTGTCTGCAATTCCTGGAATTTATAGATATACTACAGTACCAGTAATTGTTTTTTGTCTTTTGGTGTCTCTTTTTGTTGTCTTCTTGATGACTGCTGATGAATAACCATTCTTCACAAAAGTCTGTTCCAAATCACTGGCTTCTGAACAAACTTCATTTGCTCTGTCCCATAGTGATAATGTAATTTCATGCTTAGTGTTTCTGATATGATTGGATGTATATTTGAAGTACTTTCCAGTTTGTGTTGGTTTCCTATACACTGTTGTTTTTACAAGAGCATCTATTTATGGCAATTTTTGTTCTCATTTTGATTCCATTGTGAATTTAATTGAAGTAAATATGTTGCTATGAGTCCAGGATAGCTGTAATTGCACCTCACCATGAAACATATCATAAATGCATCATCAATGTAGTGAAGCCACACATTATAAGGATACACAGTAGCATTTATGACTGTGGTTTCAAGTTCCTCTATGTAAATGTTGCATAGCTATAGTGATAGTGGTGATCCCATGGCCATCCCTTGATTTTGTTCAAAGATGTCTGAGTTATATTAAAAGTACATTGTTATACAGAATGTTAATAATTAACTTGCTCTAGTTTGTAGACAATTATCATCATAAAATCTTTTCCATGTCAAAATTTGTTGAGATTTCTTCTCAAAGTTCTTACTCCATTGGCATACAGATGCATGAAAATAGAAAGTCCTGGTATATTGATAAGCTCTAATGTGAAAAGTCTATTTATAAATGTACCATGTGATGAGGCATTATTTATTATAAGAAAAAGGTTATGTGATGGTAATAGTCTATAAACTAGAACAACACTACTTATTGATAGTATAATAGAATTATTAACATTCTGCATTACAACAATGTACTTTCAATATAACTCTGAATACTTCCAACAAAATGAAGGGATGGCCATACACTCTTGCTTAGCAAACATTTACATAGAAGAACTTAAATCCACAGCCATAAATGCTACTCCATGTCCACCTAATGTATGGCTTCACTATGTTGATGATACATTTGTAGTATGGCTGCATGGTGAAATGAAATTACAGTCATTCTGCATACATATCAACAACATCAACATCAACAATTATCAATCCACTGCAGGATGAAGGTCTCTCCAAGTTAAATCCATATTTTCCGAACTTTAGCTTCTCTTCTCCACATCAACCCTGCACACTTTCTTATTTCATTCATACATCTCACATGTGGTCTCTTTCTGGGTTTTTTACAATCTCTTAATTCCAAGTTTAAAATTTCAATGGTCCATCTATTATCATCTCTTCTAGCAATATGCCCAGCCCAACTCCACTTCAGTCTTTTAATTTTTTCAATGAGAACAGTAACACATGTTTGTTCTTTTACCCATACATTGTGTTTTCGATCTTGTCTTGTTACTCCCAACATGCATCTCTCCATACTTCTTTGAGTGGTTTGCAGTCTCTGCATTGCTCTTCTATTGAGTGTCCAAATCTCAGATCCATAAGTAAGCACTGGCAAAACACATTTATTAAAAACTTTCCTTTTCAAACTCATAGGCATATTTCCTTTTAGTATCAAGTTATTTCTACCAAAAGCACTCCAACCAAGTTTAATTCTATGATTAATTTCATCCATTATGTTTCCATCTGTATTAATAATCTGACCAAGGTATTTGTAACTGTTAACTTCTTCTAATTCATCATAATCAATCTTTATTTTCATATTTTGAGAAAATCTATTAAACATTACTTTAATTTTTTAACATTTATCTTTAGTCCTACTTTCCTACTTTCATCTGACAACTCCTGCAACATTTCCTGTAACTCTAAAGCATTATTTGCAAAAACAACTACATCATCTGCAAAATCTAAATGACTTAAATAATCTCCATTTACTTTCACTCCTTTAGTTTCCCATTTTAATTCACAAAATACTTCTTGCAGCACTGCTGTAAAAAGTTTTGGAGATATGGAGTCACCCTGTCTTACACCCTTCTCAATGTTGACTTTCCTACTATTATTATGTAATCTAATTGTTGCTGTTGCATTTTTATAAATATTCTTTAAAATATGACAATATCCTGGATCTATACCTTGATGATCCAATGCTTTAATCACTGAAGAAATGTTTATAGAATCAAATGCCTTTTCATAATCTACAAATCCTAAGCATAATGGCAACTCATATTTATTTGTCCTTTCTAAAACTTCTCTCAATACCTGGATATGATCTGTACTAAAACCATTTTTAAATCCAGCTTGTTCGTTTGGTTGGTGGAAGTCCAGTGTTCTCTGTAGACGATTTGTAATTATCTTAGTAAAATTTTTGTATAAAACTGATAAAAGACTGATAGGTCTGTAATTTCTAATATCTTCTTTATCACTTTCTTTAAATATTAATATTAATACTGAATTCTTCCAATCATCTGGTACATCTTTATCATTTAGACGTTTGGAATATAACTTTGCTAAAAATTTTTTTCTATTTCTTCACCTGCTTCTTTTAATATATCAATTATAATTCCATCATTACCTGGAGCCTCCCCTTTTTTCATAAATTTAATTGCATGTCTCACTTCCTCATTCAAAATTCTGGGCAATTCAGAAGATATAATAGGTATAGGAGGTACTTGTTCTTTATTACTATATAATTCTTGATAGAAGTCTTCTACACATTTCATGATGTCATCTCTCTTTTTAGTAATAATGCCATCTTTTTTTTTTATTGCAGATATAAATTTCCTACTGTAACGAGCACAGATGTCGTTACATTGTTTTTTTATTAGTAAACATGAAAAAAATAAAAGTTCGCAAATAAAACTTCTCTTTTTAAGAATTAAAAATTGAAAATTAAAATCCTATACTAAACTCGTATCTATATAATCGCACAGATGAAAAAAAAAAATATTAAAATAAAACTTTACTAAAAAAAAAAAGAAAAAGTATTTTAAAACTAAATTATCAGTAAAGATTTAAAGATAAAAATATATCTTTAAATTTGGAAAAACAAATTAAAATGTTATTGAAAAATGGAAATGATTATTTTAATTAGTCAAAGTGAACTAGCCTTTGGGCATTTAAATGTATAAGCAATGGTCAGATAAGAAAACAATAGACACTAATAGCAAATGAGAGACATCCATCAGGAAATCGGACCGCAATGAAAGGTTCATCATCAATGATGATGTAATATCCATTGGATCCTTAAAATTAATATAAAAGAAAAACTTTGGAAATTATTAGAGAGTTATTACAATGTGACTATAGGTGTTAGTGCAGAGTTGAAAGAGAAGGGATTGAAAGACGCTCTTTCAATTCCTTCAGTTGTTCAAAAAAAAATGAAACATCGTTTTCCGATATTGTGGGCCACAGGACATCAAGGCCCGGAAGAATACCATCAACCATAAAGGACCAGCGATTAACTGCACACCGATCTCCTTATGACTTTGTGGGATTAATACCTTCCATTATAAGAAATCAGAGAAAACAGACATTTTTCAAAACAGTAAGAAATATATAATTTATGAACATTTCTAAACAAAAGAACTCTAAATACTAAACTTTTCAATATTTATAAATATAAGAATTTCCTATCTGACTAAAGTAGTTAAAATGTTATTTGATGTATTTCTTTTGTAAAATCATTTCCATTTATATTTTTTTTTGTTCTTTAAGTTTTATTATGATTTCTGTTTTCCGATAAATTAAAATATATCAATGATAAATTTAAGATGGGTGTGAATGGCTGTATAGATTTGTAAAGTTATATTAGGGGAGGGTAATCTTAGGTTATTCATGTCATTGTTAAATAGGGTAAATGGATTGGATATATTGATGTAGTTAGTAGATGGAATGCAAAATTTGCTATGGGCAGAATCGCTTGTATACGCCGTACACTTCCTCTTGCCTAGGGAATGCGATCGTAAGTCAGCAAAATGACCACAGTCTTTTTCAATGGAGTTTTTTTTATTGTTCTTCTCATTAGATAGATGTAATATTCCTATCTGACAAGAGTCAATGTCTTATCTTAACCTATTTTGTGTTGCTGTATTCGTATTACATTGAATACATCGATATATCAGATGGATTGATGCCAGGTTGACTGCGAACTTTTAGCCTAAGGTTAAATGGGGATAGAATGTTTTACCTTCAAATGCAAATCTATGTAGTTTATTCATACTCGACACCCTAAATAAAAATGCATTAAATTGAGGTTGGATATAGATGTTTGCATGGGTTCATTACCGATTGATTATGTTTTTGGTTTTCATATTTGATCAAAATATATAGACATTCGGTAAATACTGATACCTTATTGTATCTAAGATGTATTTATGTCAGATGTCTTTTAAGTTATTGGTGTCAATGCGGTGTCTTATGATGAACACCATTGGGTTTCTTGTATTCCCTATGCAATTGATGGTATCAATGATTTTGTATTTTGATTGTTTATGGTTATTTTGAAATGTTTTTACCATGTAATCTATGTAACTGATCTATACTCAACATTATAAAACATGCTTTTATAATCCCATCTGTGCGAACTTATAAAAAAATTAAAATGTAAATTTATAAAAATTAAACATAAATTAAAATCAAAGTTAAAAATGTAAGTTAAATTTTAAAATGTAAAACTAATACTAAAATAATTTTAAATTTTATATATATGTGCATAAATAAATTTTTGTGTGTTAATTATTGGCAGTGGGTTATTTTATTCTTTTCTTAAAATATTCTTAGATAAGAATTTATTATATTATTTAATCTCTGCTACTCCTTGAGCTAGTGACGTGGGCTAATGACCGGATATTAAAATATTTAAATAAAAAAAAATTTTTTTTGAACTTACGTATCTGCCTACTTTATAAATTTTTCTAGGTTCAAATGCCTAGATGGTGCCCTGTAGTGCAGTTTACGTTAAAACACTTTCTCCGGATCGTTATACTACCAATACCAAAATGTTGTTTTACACTCTTTAGACTTTTATTCTCTTCTACAGCTTTCCTTGCTAGTTCACAATTATACTGTCTTATATCATTTTCAACTCTTTTCCGCAAAATTTTACAAAATTCGAGATATTCAATCCTTTTTAATGCATCATTTTTGTATATCTTCATATTCCTTCTTTTCTTCATAAATTCTCTAGTCTCAGTAGAAATTTTATTGGTCAATTGCTGCTTTTTTCTACCAGCTATCTTTGTTGCAGTTTTAAAAAGTGTATCAGTTATTTTTCTATTAATTTCATTCAAATATGAATCATGTTCAAAATCTATTAATACTTGAAACTGATTTGTAAGTTCTAATTTAAATTCATTAGAATGTTTCTGAAGATTAGGTATATCAACTGTAAATATTGTTTTTCTTAATAATTTTTGTCTCTCTAGTTTTGCATTGACATGTATCTTACATCTTACTAATCGATGATCACTTCCTGTGTTAAATTTATTAAGAACATTACAATCTTGAAATATGTATTTTCTGTTAGTCAAAATATAATCCAATTCTGCTGTACCTTCATTTGGATGCTTCCATGTCCATTTCCTTTTAACATTTTTCTCAAAAAAAGAATTCATAATATAAAGTTTTTCCTTTTCTGCAAACTCCACAAGTCTATGTCCTCTCTCATTTCTATTACCATAACCAAAATTACCTACAGCACTTTCATCTTTCATTTGTTTACCAATTCTAGCATTAAAGTCTCCCATAACAATTTTAAAATGTTGTTTACTCTGATCAAAAGTCTTTTGTACATCCATATAAAAATCTTCTACTACTTCATCACTATGAGAACTTGTTGGGGCAACAACAGATCTCCTTAATATATTCACAATGGAGTCAGAACAAAATTGGCATTTTTAGAAGTTCTTGTGTCAAGTTTTCTTCAGGGAAAAGTAAAAACAATAGTGTATAGGAAACCAACAGACACTGGCAAGTATGTGGTATATACATCCAATCATTTAGAAACACTAAACATGAATTTATACTATTAACATGGAACAGAGCAAAGGAAGTGAGTTCAGAAATCAATGATTTGGAAAATGAAAAGATTCACATAGAACAAACTCTCATGAATAATGGTTATATATCAGTGGTCAAACAAGCCTTTAATAGACAACGATAAGAGTAAGAGACACCAAAAGAGAAACAATTATTGGTACTGTAGTTTATCTATACATACCAGGAATGGTAGACAAATTGTAAAAAATCTGCAGTCTATATAACATTACAACAGCTTTATAAAGCCATACCACACTTCAAGAAATTCTTGCTTTTATCAAGCTTAAACTGGAAATGCTGAAGAACAAAATCTGCATCTGTGAAATACCATGTGAATGTGAAAGGAAGTATATGAGTAAGGCATGTTGCACTGTTGAACAGTGATTGAAAAAACACAACTAATGGTTAATAGAGAAAAAACAGATGTGTCTATAGTAGCAGAACATATATGTACTGATGACTGTTATGACTATATGTTTAATTGGGAAAATACAAAAATGTTGGATAGAGAGGAAAAGTTGCAAAGAAAGAAATTCAAGGAAGCTGCTCATTTACAATGGCAAATAATCCTATAAGTTAACCCAGTGTGGAAATACTCAATTTATTGAAGGCTCTAATTAACATTGCTCTTAGAAACAATTAAACTAAAAAAATTTGAAGGTCTCAGGAGGATTAAACAAAAAATATTGAAGGATCCAGAAGGATTTCAACCAACCTTCATATATAAATATATGAAATTTCTACTATCTGTTGCCTTTGACATAATAGCTCAGTTGGTTAGAGCATTTGCCTTACATTTGATATTTGAGAATCTAAAGGCATGAGTTCGACTCCTATGTTAATACTGTCACTGGTCAGGCCAGATACATCTGATAAAGAGTGGAGAAGAATACTTCTTGATTATGCTGTCTATTTGTGTGTTATTACTAACAACTTTTTGTATTTCAAAAGTATAAATCAAGTTTAAAATTTTCTATACATTCAACATTTATTGATCGATGATGGAAATGGTTCAACTTATTATCCCAATTTAAATTTTTCTTTTTTTGCTGGGAAGCAAACTTTTTCAAGCTTGGAAAGAAAAATTTTAAAACAATTCTAGTATTTGTATTTAGTTGTGCAATGACATTAATTTTTAAATCATTGCTATTTTTATACATTATTAATTCCAAACAATCAAAAAAAATTTCACTACCTTGGGATATATTAGTTTTTTGTAAATCTAAAATAAACAAGTCAGAAAATAACTTTGTAGAATGAAATGTATCACTTTATTCTTAAAATATCTCTTATTTTTTATTTTTATAACAAATACATATTAGCATTGTTACTAAAAAATAAACATAATTAAAAAGAATTTTAATGTGTTAGTTTAATATTTCATACTCATACTCTTTACTTTGAAAAAAAAATCATATTTAAATATGTTTAATACTAATTAACCCTTTTGAATTGTTCCACCTGGTGGAAGCTTTTGAAACTGCTAAACCTTTTACTTCTGTATAAAATTTTGATTCTATGCTAAAGCTTAATAAATTGGACTTTATTTCTTTTTAATTTAATTTGATTATAATATTCTAAAATATTATACTTGAGATTTATAAATATTTAAAAATTAAGTTGTAAATAAGTACAGAAGATGAAAATGTCACCAATGATGTTATTATAAACACTCTTTTAGAAAATGAACAGATTCTTTTTTATTTTACTTTTTTTAATGCAAACAAATGAATATAGATTTGTGATAAATCTATCAACTTCTTTAAAATCTGCTATTTGCTTTATAATTATTAAAATAATTAAAAAAATTATAACACCATCCCAGTTTTGACAAGTGATGATGTTATGCAAATAGTTTCATATAAGGTATGATTAGACATACATTATGATTTTCATTGCTACTTTTATAGCCAAGGTTACAAATTTTTATTTATAAAATTAAAATGTAAATGAATAAAATGAAATAAATATGCACATTCTTTTTGATTAATGCATAAAAATAATGATAAATATATAATAAAGAAGAAAAAATTATATTTATTTATTTTTATTCCAAAAATTTTGAATAAAAATAAGATCACAAAGAAGAAATGCCCTTAAATGAAGTTTTTCCTTTGAGAACAATGAAATAAAGACTATTGATATTTGCTTGCTGTCTGATAGGATACTGATTTCTTCAGGTTTTTTTTTAATTAAAATTCAATAAAAGCAATACTGTAAAATTTACATCATTTTAGAATTCTGAACTAATACTAGTTATGGTAGTGGTAATGCAGCAGTCTAAACCAATCAAATTGTCATACGTTTTTTGAGGGAAACAGCCAATGATTCTCAATGAAGATGAGAGTCATATGATTAATGAGTTAAAAGATTATAAAAATATTTAAAACAAAATAAATTTTATATATGAGTTATTTGCATTCCTAAAACCACACACACACACATATTTCATTTACATTAATAAAATATTGTCGAAATAAAACTATATTTGCAATAATTAAAACCTTTTTTTTTTTTACAAGTACAACATAAATTATCACACTGCTTTATTTAACATGTCAACAAAATCATAAAATGGTGGTAAAGTGAGAGTTTTACTAGATAATAAGATCTGATGAAGACTGCTAGGAACAGTAGAAACTGTAATATTAGTAAATAATTTTGCTTTAAAGTGTTAAAAGAGTGGAATGTGGTTATTATATGTCATAATTTATTGTATAATTACACTGTATATCTCTGTGCAAAAACTAAAAACTGAAATATATATATTATATTTATAAATAAGCTATTAACTGGGAGAAACTGAGACTGAACAAATATCTATTTCTCAAGTAACATCAATCTAAAACAGAGCTGGAGTGAATAGAATGAAGTGACAGAACCTCATCATTTAGCATTCTGAGCCAACAATGGAAATATTGATAATAAAAAAACTTTTGATATTAAAAACACAATACAGTCATTATTTTATATTTCTGCAAAATGTTTTTTAGATCAACTCTTACGTTTTTTAATTATTTACTTTTCTTTTTGTTTGTCTTCTGATTTCTTCTCACTTCCTTTTATAAATAAATTATATTTTTGTTTTAATCTACATATGTATAATTATTAAAAAGCATCAATAGATTTTAGCTAAATAGATTTATCATTGGCTTTACAATAATTTTAAAATTAAAATGTTTTAAAGTTAATATGTGAATACATTCATACAACATAATATAAAATATTAACATAATTGTCTAAATTATTGTTATTATTGCAACTATAATTATTAAATTGAAATATTGATATATTTCTTTTAAAATAATCTGATTTTAATTTCATAAATTTACCTATGTGTATTTTTTTCTTGACTCTAAATTGAACTCAGATTTAATTTTAAAAATGGACTATGTAAACAATTATTTATTTTTTTTAATTTCTTTAGAATTACACTTTTTAAGGCAAGAAGTGGTTATATATATATATCAATTCATTCTAAACTATCCATTACAATTTACATACAGGTCTGGACTTTCAGTACACTTGTACCATATTCAAGATTTTTAACAAAATTGAAAGTCAGAAAACTATTATATTTTTTCAAAAGCAAAAATTAATTATATTCAGATCCTTAATTCTACAATTATACATTGATGAAACATTTCTGTAATATTCGTTTCTTTATATTTTTAATATACAATACTTTATTTATTTTTCTTCTAGTCATTTTTCTCAAATCTTCTAGGTACACTGGTTTTTGGATCGTATATAAGAGATAGAACTGTTTTCATATTATCAAAAAATTGAATTTAAACTCCAACCCTTATTAGAATTTATATAGAACCCGAACTTTTACATGAAATAAAAATAAGTTAAGAATATGTTTTGTTTTCTAGTCAGCTGATATTTTTTAAAAACATTTTTAAATAGTGTAATATATATATATAATTTCATACTATTATTTTCGTGAGATTCCGTGTAGTACAAATAAAATAACGAAATAGCTGGCGTTCAGGACAACAACAAGTACTTCTTCTTTCTCAAAAATCATAAGAATGATTTGAGAAAAAAGAAGTTTGAGAAAAGTACTTATTTATTGTACTGAAATGATATATATTTAGCTATTTTATTTTTATTGCACACAATTTCCTGAAAATAATAGTATAAAATAATTTAGTCAAGCGTTGTTAGTCGAGAGGTCAGCTCAGCTGCCTTACAAGCAAGTAGTTGGTTGCAGACGGTTGTTGCGGGTTCGCCTCCCGGCCGATGTTAACAAAGTAGATTTAATTTTACTTTTTATTTATTTATAGTTAGAAAGAGCAAATGTTTCTGAATTTCAAGGACGTAAAGAAGCTCAAGATTATCGTGTGGGGAAAAAGTAATAAAACTAGTTAGTTTTTTTTTTTTTTAAACTAAAAAAATCTTTAGTTATACTTATAACGCAATGATTAGTGTAGTGCATTTGCATGTCATTTCCTTGATCTAGAATTTGAATTACGATAAAATTTGGAAAAAAATAAAAAAATCATTTAGATCATGGAGCCATCTAAAAATTATTTCTTTGTATATAATTCACATAGAATTAATGTAGCTAATCTTACCCGTACTAGCGAGTACATTTTTATTTAGTTATTTTTAATTATAGGTTAAAATAAAAAAAAAAAATTGTAATTTTTTTAAAATCCAACTGATAATTAGTATAATGACTACTGATTTCATTTTTATTATTTCTTTATACTAAAATTTGAAGTATTATTTGCTCTGCAATTGATTATTAACTAGTTGTTTTATAATCTATCTATCTATCTATCTATCTATCTATCTATCTATCTATCTATCTATCTATCTATCTATCTATCTATCTATCTATCTATCTATCTATCTATCTATCTATCTATCTGTCTATCTGTCTATCTGTCTGTCTGTCTGTCTATCTATCTATCTATCTATCTATCTATCTATCTATCTATCTATCTATCTATCTATCTATCTATCTGTCTATCTATCTATCTGTCTATCTGTCTATATATCTATCTGTCTATCTGTCTGTCTGTCTGTCTGTCTGTCTGTCTGTCTATCTATCTATCTATCTATCTATCTATCTATCTATCTATCTGTCTGTCTGTCTGTCTGTCTGTCTGTCTGTCTGTCTATCTGTCTGCCTATCTATCTATCTATCTATCTATCTATCTATCTATCTATCTATCTATCTATCTATCTATCTATCTATCTATATCTATCTATCTATCTATCTATCTATCTATCTATCTGTCTGTCTATCTATCTATCTATCTATCTATCTATCTATCTATCTATCTATCTATCTATCTATCTATCTATCTATCTATCTATCTATCTATCTATCTATCTATCTATCTATCTATCTATCTATCTATCTATCTATCTATCTATCTATCTATCTATCTATCTATCTATCTATCTATCTATCTATCTATCTATCTATCTATCTATCTATCTATCTATCTATCTATCTATCTACCTATCTATCTATCTATCTATCTATCTATCTATCTATCTATCTATCTATCTATCTATCTGTCTATCTGTCTATCTGTCTATCTATCTGTCTATCTATCTATCTATCTATCTATCTATCTATCTATCTATCTATCTATCTATCTATCTATCTATCTATCTATCTATCTATCTATCTATCTATCTATCTATCTATCTATCTATCTATCTATCTATCTATCTATCTATCTATCTATCTATCTATCTATCTATCTATCTATCTATCTGTCTGTCTGTCTGTCTGCCTGTCTGTCTGTCAATCTCTCTCTATATATATTTAATCTATCTATTTGTCAATACGTGTTGTCAATACGTGTGTTTTATTTTTTAACTATCTATTTATCTATTAATCCTTCTATCGCAACTAATTATCTGTCTGTCTATTTGCCTGCTCATTTATTTATTTATTCTTCTATTTATCTTTTTAGCTTTCTACTTATTTATTAATTTATCTATCATTCTATTCCTTTACTGATTGATTGATTTATCTATATATCTGTTTATAAAACAGTCTATCTACTTCCATACCTATTCATCTAT